>JAAAKL020002406.1:0-26243 GCA_010016065.2 Carybdea cf. marsupialis auct. non (Linnaeus, 1758) | reverse complement strand
CCACTTTCTTCAAATCTACTTGAAATCAAGTCCATAAATTATACAGATAAATGAATATGTATTTCATTTCTAGGTTTGTCCCTGAGAGCTGCCGTTGGCTCTTAAGCAAAGGAAGAATAGAAGAAGCGGAGGTAGTTTTGAAAAGAATGGCGAAACTGAATAAAAAACCCACTCCAGATCTTTCCAGTCTAAAATTGGTCATGTCCAAGGAGCAAGAAGAAGCTAGGAAGCGACACACTTATTCTTTGCTTGACCTCTTTACCCATCGTGAGATGCGCAAACATGTCATTTTGTTTGGTTTTATGTTGTAAGTAATACCTTTGTAATGCTATTTATCTGTTAATATCCAGTATTATGATAACTATCCTTACTGTTCTCCTCTGCGTTCTCAAATGTAGAACATTTCAGTCCTCTTCCATGTTAATTTAATGACTTTACGGGAAAGTTTTTGGTTCTTATTGATGTTAAATCGAATGGTTTTTCCTAACGAGAAGAAGTCGCATGTCATACACCACACGGCAAAATGCAATGTCACTTCTGTATTCAGATGTTCATGTTTTGAAAAAGGAAATGCAAGTATCGCTCCACACATACATAGAAAAAGCAAAAGGAAGAGCTTTTTGGCTACATAATGAACTAAGTAGCATGTTTGTGGGTATTATACGGAGGGATTTTCTGCAGAGAGTTACGATTTTAGCCCCTTCTCAGAAAATGGCTACTTGATCTAAGGAAATAGCTTCAAGCAGTCACCAATGGTCGAGAAGAGAAGCTTAATTTTGTCTGCTAACTATGCAAAGTACCATCCGGAGGTCGAAAACGAGTAGAGATGTATTTTTTGTTCTTGGGATCTACACAACTCACATAGTATCGTTACCTGCAACAGATTAGAAATTGTGATAGCCCTTTGACGAGAATTTGGATCCCTCGCTATCCTCCTTTCTCTTATTCTGATGTTTTATCTGACAATAGTTTACTCTTTAATAGTTGATGTCTAAAGATTAAAGTGAAACTGTTATATGGATAGTCAGACAGACCAATCAACTGAAATTGTTGACTTTAATGGAGAGGCTTCGTGCGAAAAGCGACATGTAACTTTTGAAAATTGTAAACAATTTCATAGAGGACATGCTAACAAGCGTCATTATTATATCAAATTGTTTTATCCCAGATCCACACTGAAAAACTAATTTCATTTTATAAATTTAACATAATCTTTTCTCCTTTTAGTTTTTCAGTTGTTCTTGGTTACTATGGATTTACTTTGGGAGTAACAAAACTATCTGGTAACAAACATCTGAATCTTTTCCTGAGTGGCTTAGTAGAAGCTCTTGCTGTCATGTCCGTGGTTGTCTTAAGTCTAAGGTAAATTTAAACATTTTCTGTACCAATCCTTTCTGAATAATTTTCTACAATTTTTCCTTTTAAGACAGTGTCAGCTAAAGATGGTACTACAAATGTTCAGTTTCACACTGTAGTCTTGAGAGCACGTTTTACCTACAGTAGTGTCACTTTAGTAGCATCTAAGCTTATGTCTGTCCACAAACAACTAATATTTTCGTCATGACATTTTTGCTAAATATCACCAATAAAACAACTTGAAATTCCCAAAACGTACTCTAGTTTTGTTTGTAAACAAAGGATTATAAACATCATTTTCACCGTTGTCTCAATCCAGAGAAAGACAAACGAAAAAAGAAATTAGACCTTTGTTTAACAGATTCTTTAACTCTTTTTCGAAAAACCCATCAATTAAACATTTTATGTACTATTATTGTCATCACAAGTAGTGACTGAAACAAGACATGTTTGCCCCATGGTGCAATTCTTTGTGCGCTAGACCAAATGTAAACCAAATGTTATCTGTCGTAACCTGTTCTATCGTTGTTCACACCTAATTTGACCTCTTTACTGATTATTTCCTGTTATTATTCTTTGTTGGGTCCTTAAGGACTTTTTTGTATACGCACTATTCGCTAAAATAGGCTGGATCGAGCTTCCAATTGTTTTCAACAGCGAAAAAGTGCAGTCATTAGTACTGACCTCCATAAGTTAAAAAAGCGCGGGAAGGTCCGCCATGTTACGTATCATTGTTTACAAGCATTGTTTGATGGGGACTGACCTCACTTTGAGACGGAAGGTGCTCAACCCAGTGTTTTTAGAGATCAGTGTGTATTCGTGACTGTGTCAAAATGGCGGACGAACAAAATTACCTAACTTTGCTTAAATCAGTCGTATGCCGTTTAAAACGCTTTTCTGTCATACAAGTACGGGAATATCTTGTTCTTTGCAGACTCAGAAGACGAAATACTACAATGCTGCTGTACATCATGGCTGGAGTCTCTTCTTTGGCAATCACAGTTAGTTACTTCGCAGTGGATACTCCCCTTTTCAAAAAACTGGAAACTGTATTTTCATTGAGTGCGAAATTTTTCTTAAGTGCGGCCTTTGTTTCCTTGTTTCTGGTCATGGCAGAAACCTTCCCGACTGTTGTCAGGTAAGGCAAAAATTTGCAAGCACATGCTGTTGATGAAAATTACCGACAACATTTTATATTATCGTTAGACTTTACTTTCCATTATCTTCTCGGCAGCAGAGGTCACAGTTTATGTTGTAGATTATGAGACGTTCGTCCTGAAATGCCATAGAGGCTTAATTTATGTTAATTTATTAATTGCTGTGATCATTTAAACCATACTGGATTCTTTGCTTGAGTTTGCTATTTTAGACAAGATTGTCAAAGATCAATTTTGTGATTTGGGTCTCTTAAGAATGATTTTGCTCTTTAGTTAAGCTTGATATTATGTCTTGTGTCCCAATCGTTGAAGCCAATGCATTCGTTCGTAGCCCCACAGATACTAACTCAATCGTTAATGTCCTTCGATGCTTCGATCTCTTTATTTCTAAAGGCGTAAAAATAACCTGGTTTAAATTTTTTAACAAAATCCCGTGCCTCGCTTAATGAAAAAATAGCTAAGGGGTGTACATGAAATACATATTGGTAATGTATGGAAGTCATTGCTCCATCAGGAATATGTATTATATGCTTCACCCACTTTTCCCGTAGAACAAGCATAAAGTTTGAAGCCTTGATATTCTCCTAAATTTTGAGAATAAGCCCTAACCGTGGTCTTGTATCATCGTTCAGTTTCCATGTTACTGTACGCGAAAGCAGACAATTAAAACAAGGTAAAAGAAATCTCATGCGTAAAAAGCAAGTGGGACAAAACCATGCGTGTTTCAGAAATTTTCAAAAACATTCTTTAGGGGTGTTAGTATAAATATACCTATTTAACAAACGCAAATTCATTACATTGAGTTTTAAACTCTGTCATATTTGTGCTTTTATAACCTCATCATAAAATCAAATCACTGAAAAATTGCTCCAACATCTTTTCTTACTCCTGGAGCAATGCTTGTGTGGTTAGTGAGGCTGAAATTTACTAGACAGAAATAAATTTTAACAGCATATTGTTTAAAGAAATAAGCAGTGCTCAGCCACATGCTTTTATGATGTAATCAAGGAGAGGACTGTTAGTTTTGCTCGGAAAACAAAACGGGTTTTCTCATGCTGTCTATTTTGTCTAGAAGTGGTCGATATCATCATCAATAAATCTTTTAGTGCTATGCGGAGCCCAATTTTCATGTTGCCCTTTTAGCAAGAACGCCAATGGCCAAAATTTAGTGCACTGCCCTTTTCCAACACCGAGATATCAGCTTTCAAAGTTTTAAATTTCTCTAACAAAACCTTAACCTAACATAAGACTCGAAGGAGTATTAATAGATTTTTGAGATTTAAAGGCCTTAAGTTTAAGCACTACATACACTACATGTGTGGCATTTTTGGAGATAGCGTATTCCAGGGTTGCCTTTAGATATCTTGAGTCAAATGTTACTATTTCCAAAACTTTTGATTTGTGACGTTATCACTCTCCCTCCGCATTACCACGATGCGATGTAGTGATGCAACTCGCCGCTTGTATATGGTAAGCAGATGTACATTCATTTTGCGGATGGATAGATAGATTCAATAGGATAGTTGAAATCAAAATTGTCAGGTTTCGGTATAATTTCTTTATCGGTATCTTAAATAATTACAGTCCTCAGGATTTTGGGGTCGGGCTGATTCAATCTTTGAGCTAAGCAACAAGACTCTTGCAAAAAATAGGAAAGTTCTAATAAGAATTCACATGGCTGCATTGACAAGAATTTACACTTACAGCCAAACTAAATAATACATTTCTCATAATTCGATGGACTAGCGATGCAATATTCAAGCTCAAAATCAGTACCTTACCCAGTTTAATCTCTAGGGGCGTCGGGCCGTGTGTTAGAGTTCTTGAGTATTGCTTGGAGGAAGCGCTACCACAGTTGAGGGCCGTTTCACCCTTCGTTCACATTGCATGACATCATAATATAGAGAATGCAGTGTCGTGTTTGCTATTAAAAAACCAATCTCTTGAACAAAAGTACGGGACCAATGGGGGGTACAGTTTTTCTTCCAGAATTTTATATGTAAGATATTTGTGTAAATTTGAATTTTGGAGTTTGAAGTTAGAATATTTTTGGGCAAAATAACAGAAAAGCGGTATTTCAATTATTTTTTATCAGTCTGTCTCCACAAATAACGCTGGGTTTTGCTCGAATTTCGACGGTCAAGAAATTTGAAGGGGAACAACCTCGTTAGTCCCCTTTCTTCCTGCCTATGATATCTTTTATAAATGATCAGTGTGACCGTTACCTTATATATGATTATCCCATTACTTCAGAAACCTTGGATTTGGCGCTGTTTCGACGGCTGGTCGCCTCGGGGGCCTTTTAGCACCCCAGATTGTTTACATGTACAAAGTAAACGTTTCGATGCCTTATATCATTTGCGGCTGTCTACTAACTATTTCCGGACTGCTGTGCTTACTATTCAAGGACACATATCAAAGTGCACTTCCAGACGAGTTGGAAACTATGAACAGTAACAGGTTAGTATCTATTTCTCTTTACCGGGACGCAAAAGTAGATGAAAGACGTCTTCATACTTTGACATTGACGATTGGGTACAAACAAATGCAATGCATCTTCTTATTGAGTGATAGGCATGTTGCCATGGGAAACATGAGGGGGAACTACCTACCCCGCGATACCCAAGCTAACCTCTCCTTACCTTCCAAACGAAAAGGTGAATTTCTATCATACTGTTTGATCCAGCTTTGAGAAGATTACGTGTATTCTTGAGGCTACACTTCTGATGGATTTAGATCATTTTTCTTGCATTTTCAGAGTTCTATTTGTTTCATTTTAATTTATGCAAAAAAAAACATTATATCCTTGTCTTTACCCAATGTTAGTACTGCTGGTTATGCTCTGCAAAATTTTATCCCCATCTCACAAGAACCCCCTACCCCCAAAAATAAAGAAGAAAAGAAATCCCTCTTACATTTCTTTGTGAAGGACTTACTTTGGGACAAGTATCAGAGAATGAGATAAGGAAAAAAGGCACAAAAGTAAAGCGCCAACATTTACACATTCTTCTCTTGTTTATTTACTCATAAGCAATACCGTCTTGTTTTAGAGTTTATGTGAACTGTCAATGTTTTGTAGTTTGCTTAATAAGCATATTGTGGATCGAATTCATTTTAATCGTAACTCTTAATTCTGTCTTGAAACAAAGTGTCACTTGTCTGAGCAGTATCGATTTCTCAAAGAAAAGAGCTCCCTCAAGTGATGAAACCCAGCTGATAAATGCATGCTAAGTTGTGATGAACTCACAAGCTTCCAACAGCTGGGTGTCTATAACCAATCTCAACAGTCAGTGTTACGATATCGCAGAGCACCAACTGAGCAATGAAGTTAAGCGAACATGTCTCTATCTTTAAAAGGGAGAAATAACAACATGTGCAGGGAGCAACTAGTGTGACACAATTTGTATATTTTCCAATACAGATGAAGTGATATCTATATTGTTATTTCTCGGCACAGCTTCATAAACTTAGTTAAATATCAAACGAATAACTTTCCTAACAAAACGTTTTGAAAGGTTCTCGTAAACAACCTGCAATATGATCTGTTCAATCATGGAATGCTTAAGAATGTTTTCCAAACAAACTACTTTTTACATAGCTTATTGATGGTACAGAGCACTAAAACTGCACGAAACAGCGAAAACGTTTCAGTACTGAAAAGCTTCCTTTGTGTGACACTATTCAAATTATAAGATCGTTGTAATGGAAATAGAGAAGAAAGTAATGAAACTACTCATACCCAACTGTGTTTCAAAAGTAGCAATTCAATACTCTGACGATCAGATTGGCCAGAGGGAATTCTTTTAAATCTGGTTCCTGATTCTTCAAAATTTCATCTAAAATTTCCTCTGGTAGTCAGAATCTGGCAGTCAGAGTTCTGATTAGCTACTTTTAAAATACAGTTGGGTATAAGTTTCATTGATTTCTTCTCAATTTCAATTGTGGCGATTTTGTACTCTAAGGCGTGTCATTGCTGTTATTGCTTATGCTTATCCCGCAGAGTTTATAGAATTTCCTGTTTCTGTTGAGAGCTGTTTCTCATGATCGAGCCAGCCGAATACTTAAATTCTTGTCATATACACTTTCCCCTTAATTTACATAGCAATAGCAGTAGATGCCTGCTATAGCCTGCTATATTTAAAAAACAAATATACTAGATAGGAGATGTTTGCCAAGGCAACAACCTGTTGTGGTGTTAGGTATACCAAGATAAATAAAAAAATTTCATTAAAATGCAATGACGTTCTTTTTTGTATCTTATTTCTGTCCCTGCTATGGAAAACTCTAATCTTGCACCAACTTAAGGCTGGATTTGAGAAATGCCATTTTTAGTGCAATTAGAAAATGTCGGTAAAAGGTGAATTTGGAGCAATGAGGCCTGATAGTCGTCAACAGTAGTAGAGTCCCGTGACTTTCCATTCCTTAACATGTGAAGAGTGAGAACTGAGCAATTTTAAAATACTGTCTACTTTCAGCCCAAGGTTTTGCCTCAAAAGTGCGAACAACTGTTGTTTTTGTTATTGTTTTCTGTTGAAAAACTATAAATGTTTTGTTGTTAGCTATTGTCTTATGAGCATTTGCTTTGTGAGCTGCTTTACGCGTTTCGTCAAAGGATGCATGGTTGGGTATATTTTCATATATTATTAAAAGTTGTTTGCCAAGTAACTACGTAACGATGTATTGCAGCCCATCAATGGATTTTTCGAAGTAATGGTGAAAATACATATTAGAAAATCTGAGTTTTTCTGTCGTCGTTTAAGGAATTTACGATAATAAGCTGCTGCAGGTTTAAGAAGTCCTGGTTTTTTTTACAATCAACACAAAGTAAAGTATTGATTTAAACTCGTTTTCACATATTAGATCCTAAGTCAGAACTTTGTTCTACCTCATGGAATAGCTATTGTCTTGTTTTCTGCAGTAATCGATTCAAATTCACTTAGATGAATCAGTCTTAATGACATGCTGCCATTTTGCATGTAAAAACGTTGCCTGAACATTTCAAAGGCACCAGAAACAGCACTCATGTGCAACACATGGCAAATTTCCTGCAACTTGTAGTGAGATGCAAAGATGTGTCATCATGAGACCCGTATTCATCTCTATTTGATATCGGATTGCTGAGATCTTTCTCTGAAACAGATTGAATGTAGTAGAAATGACATGACGGTGTAATTACGTCAATGTATTGAAGTAGAAATGAATTTTCAAAGTTCATAACAGAAAGCTAAACTTCAGTCGTGTGCTTAAAATTTCAAAGCCATGAAAATGAGGTTTATTTCAATTGAATGGGAATAGCAATGGTCTACCTGTGTTTAGAGGATCATGTTTCGTCATAATGTTCCATAACGAATAAGCGTGATAATCTGATGAAATAAGCACCTTAGTGATCGGGTCGTTGTCCTATTACGTTTGATGCCCCCTTTTCTCTTTAATGCATGCATGATTTAAGCTATTCTTGGCACTATAGCATTGATGATGCGCCTACTAGAAAATGTTTTGATTCTTTTATTTTTGTTGCATGTTCTTTTAATCTTTTTACAATTGTAATTGGCAATATTCTTGATTTTACAACAGGAATATTAAACTGGTGACAATACGTGACAGCGAAGATGCAGAAAATGAAAACACCTCAGAGAAAGCAAAACTATAGAAGTTACTTGACATATTGATGGCCTTTATAAAGAGCTGCTAGGTTGCGATATGCATCTTTTTTCTTTTTTCTGCACGGATTGGGAAAATTACAGTGCCAAATTATAAACAAGGGAAGTGACTCGAGTCTGGTAAATACTTTTGAAAAGCACAAAGCAGACAGGGAACCATCGAGATCTTTTTCAAAATGAATTATTTGCTTCCATGCCCCCTCTGATCAGTCATCTATTTCATATTATTGGTAGTGCTATTAGTATTATTATTGTCACAACGAATATTTGTGTAAAAGTTATAACATGTCAGGAATATGTTACACTGCCTTACCCACTTACATGATCAAGACTTGAAGGTATTTCGTATTGACCATGTGAAATTTGAAAAAGGAAAATTTTTTGTAAAGCATAACTTCAAACAAGAAAGGAAAGCCTCGTCATTATTTTAATCTTAGTTGTGGTAGTTTCACTATGGCTAAGGTACTCTTCTATTTTTCCGTATAATTAATCCTTTTATTGCATAGGTCACATTCAAAATAAATTGTCGATGTATTTTCAAGGTTACAGCTGGCATTGATTTTGTTTCTCCCGTTTCAAAATTGTCATAACATCATTACTTTATCTAATACGTGTCGGCTGAAAGACAAATTTCATTGTCGAATTAATAATGCTTGTATCTGCTATCAGCTGAGGTGCTTAATTAAACTTGCTTTTAGACACAGTGGGATGGCATCATAAATCGAAATGAGCACAGTTGTAACTACAACCAAACATCGTGGAAATCTACATCAGTACATGAAATTGGGCACTCAGTTATATCATAACAACTCGCATTAAACAGATATTCCTTTAAAAATCAAGTTTTTTACTTAGAGTATCATACAATTTAATCTTTGCAATCAGTTTTGCATGATTGAGTGTTAAGCCCTTTTACTCAGGTGCATAAAGACTCATCTTATAATTTCCCTTTCATTTGCTCTCTTTTTTACTTTGTCCATAATGCTGATGTAAATTCTATTGATCGAATTTAAAGAACACCAAATTTCGTTTATTGTTTTCGAGGTATTCTGATAACTGGCTGTGGACATCTGTCGTGAGGATTTTTGAAGCTAACGAGATAATAGTTATTTGTCAATAACTTGTGATGTTGTCTTTGACTCCTAAATGATAAATAAGTGTAGTGGCTTTCCGAATTGTCCGTTTCTTCTGAATCAATCATATTCATCTAGGAGATCAGTTGTGTCGTTTTAATAGGAAGGCGAAAGACAGTTTCTTCCAATTTGAGTTTAAAAATGCTCATTGTGCACTGATATTACGTCGACTGGCATCCATTTGTATGACCTGATGTTTTTGTTTGTGTTTACTCAGCTGCACAATGAACAAAAATGCCTTGGAGACAATGTTTGTACAACCATTTGTTACATAATTTGTCGTGGATCTTTTTGCAGGTTCTTGCCATTCCACCTGGAAACGTTTATCGAATCGAATCAGACATGATGTTTATATTTACTAAAGAGGGACTAGTAAATATTTTTCTTATATACTTTCTATGAAATCTTGTGAACTCTTAGAGCAAATTCTTCTTCTCTACAATAGGTAAGCACTAACACGTTTTGAATAAATTGGGTGTAAATGTATTTAGTAGTTACCGATCATTTAGTAATTTTAAAGTATTTTGTATGTATAATTGTGGATTACTGGGATCTGATTACAAAAATTCTGCAAAGGAATCAATATATGCATTTGTCTGGTATATGCTTCTGCTACTCTCTTACTTTATTATTCAATGATAAATGGGACGCATCAAAGTAGAATGCTGAAATATCTTTATGGATTACGTTTCACCAACGTCATAACCCCCCCTCCCCGACAGAGCCTCTTTCTTCCACACTAAATGATGTATGAAATAGCTGGCACTGGTAACGTACATAAAGTTGCCATTCTTTATTCATCAAAAGACTTGACGTTTTGATACATAATATTGCAACAATGTACATAGAGTCATCTTAGGACCACTACAGCATCACTATATCTCATCGGCTGTGCTATTCAAGTATCTTTTTGTTCAAGTCGGCTATTATAATTTTATTCAGTGTCAGATCTGGGATGACGGCTGTTGGAAAAACTAGACTCGAAATAGATGCATATTCGTAGAAAAAGAGGGAAAGCCACACTCGTCTGACCTCAAGTTAACTTGGATCCAATCTGATATCTTGAGGCAAAGACAGAGGACTACATATACAAAGAACAATTGATTTACAAAAGGAAATGACTAATTACGTACAAGAAATAGTTAATAATTTAAAACGAAAACCAGATAATGAAAACGAGGCTATGATATAATTAACAGTTAACAAAATATTTTAAAAGATTTATAAAGAAAAAACAAGAAAATGGCAGAATTTTTAAAATAGCGTATTTAACGCTAAATAAAACTTAATATATATTTACATATTTAAGAAGAAGAAGGACTAAAGAAAAGCTTCTGGAAGTTCTGGAAAATCTTTTGTATTGTCAAGCGTACGTCGAAGCGACGCGAGCGTGCTTTCAAGTTACAGATGTATTTCGGTTTCCGTCTTGTATCGTTCGATGTTGATACATATAGTACATATATATTTTTATACATAAAACTTTAGAACAGAGTTAAAACAGTTGTATAAGATATAAAAAGTTAAATAGCAAGTTAAGTTTTTGCTAGCTTTAGGTAACTTCTGCTGCTTTTGCTTCTTGAACAAGATCGAGAGAAAGTTACAGAAAGCTAGCAAAAGCTGAACTTGTTGTTTTTAATTTTATATATATATATAGATTGTAAGATATTGTAAGAATTGTAAATATACAATCTTTGCATGAATACATATATAATCAGTCTGTAGACAGAACCGTTTCGTTTTTGTGGGCTCATCAGTGCAGTTTGAAGAATTCATATGGTACCATGCCAGTATGCTAAAACTGCTCAAGCACAGTGATACATACCTTGTGATAGGATATGCAAACTGAAGGTTGTTATGCAGCCAATGCCAGTAGGTCATCAGCAGCACACTAGAATTCACTGATGTTTCGGTCATTTAAGCACTGTACATCTCCATATGGCTGGCCCGTACTGCATCAGGGTAACCTTCTCAGTACTCCTACTGGTGTTGAAAGAAATTTTATATATCAACAGGTACTATTGATACCGTTTTCAAAGTTCTCGACACGCCAAGCTGTAGCCCAACAGCAATACTCATTGGTAGAAAGTGACAGTATATTGCACGATCATCGGGCTGCGAAAAAAACTCACATTGAATCACTATTTACAATCTAGCTTACTGTATCATTGCGAAATCTTTTTATTTGTCATTGTACTTTTTTAGAACAAAAGCATCCTTCTCCCTGCATTTCAAATCTAGTTTCCAAAGTTTATTTAGTAGGTTACTTTGGTCGGTTTTCTATAATTGCTTGCTTTTTCGTAGTTGCAGAGTTTGCATTCTCGCGTGACTCGACACGCTTACAAAGCTTAACTTAACTCCATTTGTGATAAAAGTATAAAGTGTGAAAGTTAGTAACTTTGACAATTGAAAACATGCTCTAATCTATTCTATAGACAGTATCTGATAATAAAACGAGGTAAAAATAACTTAGCAACGCTAAGTGGGAAAGTAATGTTCAATCAAAATTAGTATATTCTGTATCAATAGTACAAATAGGCCAGACCTGTGTGGGTTACAGAGACATTTAGTAAACAAATATTTGCAAGAAAGAGTATACTAAGACTTCGCTCCACTATTTCAAGACTCGATGCTTATCGACCGTCTAAATATGCTAACACGGATGGTGTTAACTGAAAACAAGGTTGTTCTATCTTTTAACCAGACTTTGTGCAGTTGAATAAATAGTGGTAAACATAATGCATCTCTATATGTCTTTAAAATAATGATACTTCAGCAAGTGGAAGGAAAATGACAAATGCAACTTACGAATTTTGAAATGCAAGATTCAAAGTGCTCAGATGGAGCTGAAATTAACACACAGCATTCCTCTTATGTCCCTAAGGACCATGGCGGTCTCAAATCGCTCATTAGATAACATTGAAAAATATTGATTAACTTATTAAAGATACGTTGCAAGAGGACATTTTTTTCATTTGATCGTGTATTTGTGGGAGGCGATTTATGAAAGCCTCTTATCTCTGCTTTGCTTCACAAGTGTCTACCCTAACGATCAGATGTACCATCACTAACTCCATGTTCAGATTTCTCCGCTAAGTGGTACTGCATCTTCATGGCCATACATAAGAATAATGATTAGTCAAATGGACCTTTCCCAGTCTTTTCTAGAACCATAATATTTACCTAAGCGACAGACGGACAAACAAAAAATTTAAATTCCCACTACCTACATCCAAGATAGGTTTTCTTTCCTGAAAACTTCAATTTTTTCTTGAATCACCTGCACCTTTGACCTCTAACCCATCCCTGCTTCATTCCCGCTGTGAACCTATTTTTTTAATGCTAGGTTTTCTTAGGATAAACGAGATGCGATGCATGGGTAAGGAATGTCGGTGAGCATGTTAAGGACACTTTTTGTACAATAGGAAAGGAACAAATACAGTTATGGTTTGGAAATTGTCCTCGGTACCTACACAATAGATCTAACTACCTTGTACAAAGAAAGCAATTTAAGACTCAGAGAAGATTTTTTAAATTTTCTGGTTGGCTTTTTGGTTTATGAGGACTGGAGGTTTCTAGAGTTGATTAACTTTATATTTTAAGAAATCCCAACGACCATAACCGTTCCTTTGTATCAGTCATCAACCACTGGTTCAAAACCAGTGATATCTGTTATATTGGTGAACCTAAATTGGTACAGCGGATCAAATCAATGCCTCTCTCTGACCCTGATCCTCTTAATAACTTGATAGTTTGCTACCCTGATGTTTGTACATGTAGTGAACTAAGCCCTTTCTATCTGAGACATCAACTAGACTCTATAAGGTGTCTTCCAGTAGCCTCGAATTAGTAGCAGGAGGTCTGAGCTATCCTTTGAATTAAGTAATAAACTAGAGCAGTGTTTCCAAACGTGGGCGATAGTCCCTCTTTTTGGGCGAAAATGTTTTTAAAGGGAGCGATAGACTTTCGCCTATACCTGAATGAATTTACACTCAAAATTAGGAAGCTCTCCTTACACTATCAATACCAACCATCACATTGAGAACGAGAAATGGAACTGTAACCTTTAAACACTGAACTCGAAAAGTCACTTAAAATTACTACGAACATGTGTTGTTTGAACCATGACAATAGTTCAACCATTCAGCTATTTGATCACAGAGGGGGTGACAATCCACAAAAAGTTGGAAATCGCTAAACTAGGGCATGAAAAAGAAAGAGGATCTGTTATTGTATACGGTGTATGGAAGTTGTAAGAGTTCCGACTGACTATTCACGGAAGTAATTAGCCAGAATCACCGCAAGTATATGCTATCATCAATGTCCAAAGTCTGTTATTGTTATTAAAGCAATTTTACTACACCTTTTTGAATTAAAAGTTAGCTATTAGGGATAATCACCCAACAGCAACTATTTAATGTTGGTACATGTTGGCATAATGGTGTGTACAAAAATGGGCTCGATTTGAGGCTCGAGTTTAATCAAGTTTGAAGTCCAGCAGATGTGAAGTCGAGCGTTATCAGGTGTAGCATAGAGAAGTTTAACAATGTTGAAATTTTATTGACTTGGTCCACTCTACAATTGTATTGTTTAGAGTCTTGTAGCGTCTTGTCAAGAGTGTGCTCCAACTCGCTCAAACAAGCACCGTGCTCAGTCAACCTGTTTTCTGGGTACATTTACCCGCCAAAATTGTAGTGATTATATAGCACCGGAGAAGTGGTGTTTATTTAGGAAGTCCAATATTTAATCAGATTTTGTTCTGGCCGTTGTAAATCGAAAGATTTGATTCGGAAACCAGCTTGATGGCTTCAAAATGTAATAGCCTGAGGTATTTGCTTTATTCTTAGTAAATACATGTTGAATATTAAACTTGGCTAATCATAACATCTTCATTTGGCTGAAATCCACAAGTTAGTTTAATCTTGCTTTTGTTTCAGAATCGATATTTTGACAGGCATTTAACCTCTATATATTATGGGAATCAATGATCATCCCAGAATGGTCTATTAAAAATTCTTAAGAAACCCCCAATCCTCACACGTTGCGATATTTCAGCTGACCGTTATATCCAATGCGAATTGCTACAATTTTAATGTCGAATGAACAGAAATGCCGACATCCTAGAACCAAAATTTTCACTTTACAAAAGGAAAACTTTGTCTGCTTTTTAAAATAGTATAAATGCGTTTACAGGATCAGAATTCCGGAGTACCCAGAAACGTACTGCACAGGACAGTCAAAACTATGTGCTAACGTGTGACTTCATAATAAATTGGGCTGGTTCTTTAATTGTTTAACTTATTCAAAACGTTTGATGGTGGTACACAACAATAAAACTGCACAAGCCAGCGAAAACCTTTATTGCTGAAAAGCTTTCTCAGAATAGAAAATTGTCAGAATTGGAATTGAAAAAAAGTTAATGAAAGTGATACCCAACTGAGTTTTGAAAGTAGCCAAGCAACAGTAGGACTGTAAGACACACGCATAGTTTATGCCAGTAAGAAAGCGTTCACAAAGATCGTGTGTCTTCCACAAATCGCAGCGTCGTTGTCTACTCATTTTCTTGCCAATGTGAAGCTGGCTATGTAGGACGCAGGGCTTGGAGGTTAGATGATAGAATTAAGCAACATATTCCGTCCTGTGTTCGCCAAGTATCAGTTCCTACAAGGAAACTACCATCTCGGGTTTCTAGAACCAAAAGAATTGCTAAGCAATGAGGCTATGCCATAGGACAGCACTTTCTTGAAAAGCCAGACTGTGCAAAATTATAGACAGATTACCACTTCCGTATGATAGGTGAAGCTAGGTCTGCTTCTCACTTAACCGTCCTTGAATCCGTCCACATCAAAGCAAAAAAAGGAATTGCTTTGTAGACAAAAAGAATTCGTCTTTTCATTGGGCATTTTCGGCTAATCAATTAGTTCCACACGCAATTTTTGGTCAAAACAAGACCAATCTAGCAGTCAAACTTCTTTTTTTGCTACTTTCAAAACACAGTTAAGTATAAGTTTCCTTGATTTCTTCTCAATTCTAAACCAAACGATCTTTTACTCTAAGGAATCTCAGAGAAGAAGATTTTCAGCACTAAAATGTTGTAATGTCATATTGAACAGTTTTGACCTTGGTGGAACTTTGGGTCCGATTTCAACAGTTGCTTTACCGCTCTAGCAGCAAATGGTGGTATTAGAAGTATGCCAATGTTCAGCACCATATGACGTACCGTTACAAAGTTACATTGCCTCCCCTAAGGAGAATCGGTTTTGCAAAAAGAGACATAAAAATCAGGAGAATGGTAAAACTACAAAGGCAATGCAGAAGGCAAGGATAATGATGATATCATTGCCTTTGACTAAAAGGTCGCTGAAAATTCAGACTATAGAAAAAATTTCAGTTTGATCTAATGATCTAAAATTGAGTGCATTTACAACGGCTGACGGGTCTTGAGGGGTGATTTTCGGCCATGAAAATAGCGTTTTGTAAGAACCAAAATACAATTGCATGGCCACGTGTGTATTCCTTTCGCAACGTTTATTGTCGATCAAATACAAATAACGCTATGACTTTAACATTTAGCAAAAAAATAATCTAATATTGTCTAACAATCTTATCATGAGAAACTTTGGACAGAAACTAAAGGTTATAATTAATTCGGAATATCCTTAAAATGACTGACCTTAGTATTTTACGTAACCCCTAGATACAGATATTTCACTAAAACTGCACGAAATAGCAAATTCATTTTGTACTTAAAAGCTTATTTCATCTGACACTCACCAGAGCCCAATTCGTCAGGTTTCACAGGTAGCTGATACATATATTTGACCATACCAAATAAGGCATGATTCTGACATCTATCAGGATCTTTCTGTAACTCTGCTATCTTGGCTGTATGCTGTGGCTTCCACAAAACATTGAGCCCTCATCCCTTATATTGTAGACAATAAGATCGAAATGTCAAGAGTGAACACTGAGGTATAATGAGGTCCTTGAAGGGCAATGCAGGATAACAAGAAGGCAGATTGAAAAGGTGATAGATAGCACCCAAAGAAGCGACAAGAAATCTGCTACTGAATTTGCAAGACTTTGACAGCAGAGCAATGTAGAAAAGGCTAGAAATAACAATTGGTGACGAAAGTCGTAGCGGTATGTGGGGAAGCGCGGCAGACATGATTAGTAGCGAGCGTTTGTTTCTATAACCAGCATCATAACTAAAGAAGGAGTATCGTATACGTTTAGCGTCTTTGTTCTGACAGACAGGAAGGACACTGAAAGTTTCCGTTATTGATTGATCTTCTCTGCTCATTCGCAACAAGACACCTTGTTTACGACCCATGCGAGTGATCACCAGGTACGATAACATAAGCAGGTTGAGAGAAAACCCTTTGCTTCAACAATGGATACTCCATTTTCTTACTTTCTTTTTTGAATCACTGTGGCCTAGGTCTGACACCAAATGGTTGGTAGTTATAAACGGTCTGCAGTTTTGAGTGAGGGACATGATCTTCTTAACAAGACTTCAAAGTATGCTGGCTCTTCTGTCTCTTCTGCCATCTCCTTATTCTGAGGAATAAACTCGAGTCAACCTCAACGTGGTCTTCTTTCCCCGATGATTTTGCATCTTTCAGATCCTGCATTCGTCCCTTCTTACAAACAAAGATTATGAAACTTAAGATTATGAAACTTAAGATTATGAAACTTAAGATTATGAAACTTAAGATTATGAAAGTTATAATATTTACAATCTCTAGTGCAAAAAGTGGTTAGTTTGGGATTCTGTACATGTTTCTGTCACTTTCCAATTTCCTATCTTTTAGGATTTCAGATTTTGAGGTTTATTCCCTAAAATTAGGTCATTTCATGATAATATATATCCACAATTTAAGGTTAAGCATATGATGAAAGCATGCCCAGGCCACGTCCCTTCCTCATAAAACCGCAACTGGCGATAATCCTACTATTATTGGGCTCATATCTCTGCACTGTAACCATATACATTACAATCATGTATTTCTGACACTTTGATACAACGCAACCTTCTTTCAAAACTACAATATGTACGTTCATGTAGCAACTTGTTTCTGCTGCGATCGTACAATAGAGTTTTACTGTTATGATCATACAGCAATGTATTACTGATAAAATCACACAGCTGGGCTTGGCTGTTAGTACCTATTGCCAACGCCAGTGGCGTAACCAGACCCTTTTTTAGTGGGAGGAGGGCATGATGACGTCATTTTTACTGATGATTTAGGTACAAGGCAAGGCGTCTAGATTTCAAACTACATTAAAACGAAATGGCAAGCTATTGAATGCAAAAATATCCCTTTAGAAACTGACTAGTACTTGAAAAAAGTTATTTCGCGCATGCCATGCCCAGTGCCATCCTCTTAAATACGCCACTAGCCAAGATTTTGTCATCAACAACGTAAATTGTATGAAATCTAGAAAGTTGTGTTATACAGAAAGAAAAGGTAATGTCTTGTTTTTGGTGATGTGTTGTAATTTCAATTATTTTAAAAGGGAGCAGGGGAGGTTAAGTAATTGGACTCTATCAAAACTTTTAAAATTAGAACCAGTTGTTAAATGCATGTTAAAGAAATCTTTCATATTTATAGTTATATACACAAGAGCTGATGTAACTGACTACCCCCTTTAAAACATAACCGAACGCCTGTGTAAGGTAACTTTGTAAGACAATATTCAGTAAAACTATTTATCATTACAATGCACTAAAATCTTCCTCGCAGAACTGTACAATTCGAAAGAAACTACGTCGGTCCCCTATTTTTTCACTGAAAGACTTTCGCGATGCAGAGGGAAAGTCATAACGTCACAAATCAAAAATTGTGGAAATAGTACGATTTGACTACAGATATCTAAAGACAACCCTGGAATAGGCTGTATCCTAACATACCAGACCTATAGCGTATCTTGTGTTTAAACTAGAAGCGTTTGAACCTTAAAAATCTATGGTCAAGACTCTGTTAATATTCCTGGTTCCTTACGTAAGGAACCAACATCAAATATAATATAAAGGTTTTGTTAGAGAGATTCAAAATTTGGAAAGCTGATATCAGGGTGTTGGTAAAAGGCAACACTCTCATTTATGACCGATGACGTTCTTACTAAAAGGGCAACATGAAGATTGAGTACTTTTTCCATAAGTCAAACATTTGCAAAATTGTGACGTCACACTCTCCCTCCGCATTACCTACAGTAGTCTGGGCAGGATTTAAATGCGTCCGTTATTTATGCAATTTTTCTTTATTTTTACTTCCCCGAGCAGCATCCCAGAAACGATATTTATTCAAATGCCCATACTGCCATAGATTGTTCAGTTTGCTTCTTTTAATATTATTCTTAAGACAAGAATAAACAGGGTAGTTATATACTAAGATTATCCTCATCTAAACAATTAACTTCGCCGAAACTCTAGCCAGACGCACATGCTCGCAAATTAAACAAACTTTCCTTACCACTGGGAAATATTGTTCTGTTGAAATTAAAACGGTAAGCGTCGACTAAGTTAACACTGGGGATATTCTAAGCATAAAATTTATCCACAGGATGTGAATAGTTCTTCTTATAAAGTTATCGAATAGCATTCAGAGTAAATAAACCGAGTACCTGATATCATCGTGTCAATCTACTTTTTATCAACATTACCAAGACAAGTAGGCCCTGTCAAGAGTTACCTGTTATGCCCCGGACAGAATACAAGCTGGCTTTAAACGAAAATACTTGCGACACTTGCTTACAGGCGCTCTCTCCTCTGCGATATTAATCAGGAAGAAGGTAGGACCCTTCCGTTTTACTTATTAGTTATTAGATGTGGACATCCTATCCTATTTTAAATACATGTATGCTATGTTCTGAAACTTGTTGTGCCAATTGTCTGCGTGCTGCTTCTCATAACTGTAGGCCCACTGTGCAGTAGTTTTCTTTCGGAAGCAATTTCCATTTTTTACAACATTTATCATCACATGTATCAAATAAGGGTAAACCGTTTCTTTGATATTAGAAATTTAGCAAACTAAAATATTAAAGGTGATATTTGGTGCTTTTGCCATTGGTAGTGGCATTGATGTTTGATTAAGGTTATCCTTAGCTATCACCTTTTTTGGTGCAAAAAACATGCCAGTAAGATACAATGACCACTACCTTACTGATATGTCAAATTACTAGAGATAAGTTAGAGGCGAAATTATACGTCTGCTCCGACCGTTAGTGGTATCAGGTATGGATGGCTAATCATTAAAACTTTATCATTTGCGTTTGGCAGCAGATCTTTACCCTAGGCAGAAATAAAAGCCATAATTTTAAGCAGAAACCTGCTTGCAAATATATATGTGGCTCCCTGATGCACTTTTTTCTTGTAACCAATCTGTCAAATCACGGGATATTCAAGGAAAGTTTGAGAATGACTAGTAATGAAAGATAGAAGAGACATTATATTTTTTTAAGACATAGTTTCATTAATATGGTTTGGAAACAGTATTTAGGAAATGTAAGTAAACCTCAAGTCGAATGAACTGATAAATACTTAACATTTTAAAGTTGTTTAAGTCGGAGGTTGCGTTGTACCCTGAGTTTATTAGGAGTGATAAACTCTATTATTTAGCGAAGTATGGTCAAGGTTCCGCTAAAAAATCTCGGAATAATCTCCTCTCCCTTAAAGCCAGTGCCTCTGTCGATACAGACCCAGACTTTCAAAGAGCAGGCCTAAACACAGCATTTTGGGTAAATACAACTTTCCTCAATTTTGTTAATTTGTGTACACAGACGATCATATCAGAAATCAATATGTATCTTGTGTCACAATTGGTTTTTCATGGAACACGATTTTCAGAATACAGGAACGAACATGACTGTGTATATTAAAGACGCAAGAGTAGACATTTGCTTTTAAGACGCTGATTACCTATGTTCTTGTTTAGCGCCATTTCGTGGATAATGATGAAAGATTAGAAGCCGTATGCGTTCAGAACGAACATTGATAGACCTGTGAGCATGTCGGGTTGTTAGTTCTACTTAATTCGCATATTCAGACCAGGGTAGATCTCTATGGTAAATAAGACTGAGAGGCTGGCGATTTTAGTATAGTCACGGCCCCAGAAATGGCATTACCTTGCTAGGAAGGGGAAGTACAGTGAGGAGCGAATCCACATCGTTATTAAAACTGAGGGTTGCTGGAAGAACGTGAAATGAGCTGTAAGGGACCATACATTTACGACACCTGAAAGCAACTGAAAATTTAAACATCGTGTCCAGTATTGGCCGAACAGACAATAGATTTTTGTATTTATAATTGATTGTTTAAGGACAAGAAGCAGGCAAGTTTCCACGGAGCATGGCCACCCGATCCCTTTTAAGCCTCAGACCTGTATGATCTATTAACATTTTAGAGTGGTCAATGCGAATATCGCAATATTAGAGATATTTAGGTACCATACATTTTGTTTCGACGAAATTAATGTAAATGGATTCGGCAGGATCCTCTTCTGCAAATAGGGAACATGATTTGGTCCGGAATGGTTAGCGCCCATAGAAAATTCCAAAACAGTTCCTATGACAGTTAATATAATACCTTGGTCTCCAAAGCGTCTTACGAGCTTTTCCTTTTCAAAACGAACTCTAAGCGCTTTTATGAATTACGTAGTCTTGTCTATCTTGCCGAGAAAGGTCGGTAGTTCAGCCACTCAGCTGCGAATAAATCCAATCATAGCTCGTTAAATACTCAAACTCAAAAAGATTTAAATCATTTCTCAATACACGGTCGAGAGACCATTATTATCAAAATTAATTATAAACTTGCTATCAATTAAGATGCGATTTGCATTTTCACTACAAAATCGTTTTCTGTAAAAGGTGATTCAACCTGGGTGGGCTTGAACCACTATGTTTCATTGAATAGCCGAACACACCAACCAATAGCTCCACAAAGACCCATTTTGCTCCTTCCTCAATACACAGCCCAAACACCATTGTTATAAAACTCGATTTTAAAATGACTGTCCTTTTATCATAAGGTTTCATTTCAAAAACGATTCCATACTGTACAAATTTTCGTAAATTATTTGAGAGTTGCAAAGACTTAGTCTTCGTCCCCAGGTGAGCTTGAACTACCAACCTTTCCCTTATCAACCAAACGCACAAAACGATTGTACTGCAGAGACTTCTTCAATTCCTCCTACATAAACTGCCCAAACACCATTGTTAATACACTTAGTTTTAAGATGACTGTTCTTTTAACATACCGTTTTCAATTGCAAAGTAACTCTATGCTAAGTAACTTTGTCAAAACATATGGCTAATTGCAAAGATTTAGTCCATCGATGGGCCTGAACCACCAAATTTTCAGTTACGAGCCGAACCCTCTAGTCTAATAAAAATTGCATGTCCTTACCACCTAACCATTTCAGTGTGATACTAAGACTTGTTTATGGTGTGGACGGTTTCTTAAGAGGGATCGGATCCAAATGAAGGTATTGATGTAATGACATCGTGTCTGTCAAAGAAAGGACAGTTATAGGCTAGCTTCTGTCTACAGATTGCTGAGAAAATACTATAGAATCAGATTAGTCTGACATCTGAAACATGTACTGACAGACATAGAAGTAATTGGCTTAACCTTCTGTGCTGAAGTTCAAAGTGCTCGTTAGCAATGAGATTTCTTTAAACGATTTAATATAATGCATAGCCAGAGAAACACCTTGAGCATCTCTCGTCTTTTCCGATATAAGAAATTGAGGCTGTAATCAAGGAAGATGTAAAGATAAGGGTAAGAAAGTAAAGTACTAGAGTACTAGAGCAATGAACGTTTAGTGCTGTTTTAGTATTGACTTCAAGCTTTCGCAAGAATAACCTGAATTTTGCTGAATGGGAGAAAATATACTGAGATTGGTGTATTTCTGGTCTTTTAAAGTATTGAGATATACGTAACATATGATTTAATAATTTCATAATTTATTTATAATTAGTTTTCAATGAGCAATCAGGACAAACGTTCTCAGTGATACAGCTTCAAGCAACAGAATGTGAGCATGCAATGACCTCATTGATTAAAATAACCTCTTAAAATTTGTATTTCCCACGAAACTCAATCATAGATGTGCATAAATTCATGTAGTAAAACGACAGTTTATGTTGATGTTTTTACTTTTCATGAAAATGTACTCTGTTCGCAGTGACCTATGATTAGTTTTTAACGAGGGAACTTCGATGAGATAAACGTTGTTTGACAGACGTTTTTAGAGGATGGTTATACGAGCTCCAGCATCAAGCAATTACATTTATGACTTGATTGACAAAATGCAACGACAAGACCTCAGATCGTCTGGGTCATGTTTTAACTACTTTCATGCATATTTACTACCGAGATTTATTCATCGTAAATCGCTTCAATGCTGCGCCGTTTCCAATTTTCTAAAGCCTCAGCAAAGTCTCGGGCGATCGGTTTATCTTTTCGGTTATCTAAAAAGACTTTCTTCCCATGGTTGAAATGGAAAGGAGTTAGTTTAACGTCCTTAGGTTGCTTCCCATATTAAACAGTTTAAGCATTTTCGCCGCGTCTTTAAGAAGGTCACCAGGTCTCTATTTTGACTCACCACTAACTTCCTATTCACTCCGCGAAGTCCAGTATCTCGACTATATTTCTCAATTTACTTCGAACATTCGACAAGTAAAGTAATTGCAGATGTAGGGGACCTACTGCCAAGAGTGGAATTAAATGCTCTTTTTTCTTTGCACAAAAAATATTTATTTTACAGTCATAGCAGCTAACGAGCAGATGATTCAGACATTCAAAATTCCCATGCCAATCTAAGTCTACAATTAGAGAAGTTTCCATTACCATTACACTCAGGCACTATCATATGTGATATCTCTAATGGCAAACCACAACCGTACGTATCTATGCTCCATATGATCTTTGACTCGCTTTATTCTGTCTCTCATCCTGGAAGTCAAGCTACCCTACCTTTGATTTCCGCTCGATATATTTGGCCAGTTATGAATTGTGGCATACAAAATTGGACTAGTTCTTGCATTCCCTATTAACGTCATTCTATTTCACTGACTGGAACCTTTGCTGCTCCAGATGCACCCTCTCTTTATGTCCACATTGATCTTGTTGGCCAACCTCCAATTTCTAATGGTTAAACGTAAATTCATACCTGCGTTGATAGCTTTACACTTTGGCCTATCGCTGTCCCTCTGATATATATGCTAAAGGTGTATTTCAGACTTTCTTTACCCACTGGGTTTCAAATTTTGGGAGTGCATCTGCTATTACTACGGAAAACGGAACCCAGTTTGAATCTTCACTTTGAGCTTCCTGACGAATATATTTGGTACCAATCCGCACCACTTTCTATCATCCACAAGCAAATGGACATATTGGACCTTTTCACAGACAACTGAAAGTTTCACTCAAGTCTCAATCAGTTCCGAACCATTGGACGCACCCTGTAGGTCTTATTCTACTAGGTCTCCGCCCTACTTCTAAATCCGATCAAGGCAACTAAAACTTTGACTCGTGTCACAACCAGTTCTGAACCAATGGACACACCCTGTAGGTCTAATTCTACTAGGTCTCCGCGCTACTGCTAGATCCGATCAAGGCAACTGAAACTTTGACTTATGTCACAACCAGTTCTGAACCATTGGGCACACTTTGTAGGTCTAATTCTACTAGGTCTCCGCACTACTGCTAAATCCGATCTAGGATGTACAACTGTACAATTTGCTTATGGTACCACGCTTCGTTTACCAGCTGAATTTGCCTCTTTATCTCACAACTTGCCATCTCTCTTATCAATGGATTATTACAACGCCTTCGTGCGGCAAGGTACTTGCTTCGTCCGATTTCTTCACGTTTCCATAATCGAGGATCTCCTTTCCCACAGGATTTGTTTTCCACTCATTATGCCTTTGTTCGTTACGATACTGTTCGTCTTCCACGTATTCCCCTTATGATAGTCCTTACAAGATTCTTAGCTTCTATGATTAACATTTTGAACTGCACATTCTAGGTTAACGTAGAACCATCTCCGCACCGTACTTACTCTTTATAAACTGCCTCGCCTTCGCCAAATGTCATTGGTTTAACATCGTTGTCTACATGAATGGATTCCTCTCTAACGCCAATTAAAATTTCCGGACATTGCCAGCCGGTCGGCTGTGGTAACATTGCTTTTTGTTTCGTAAACGCATCGAACTGAACTCCTGTTTTATACAAATCAGTGAAAATGTTGGTTTCCAGTCACTATGAAAAGAAAAGGCGGTAATACGAGCTGAAAAAAGAAATTGACGTCTTTAAGAGTATTGGTAAGTCATCTAAGATAAGATACGATAGTCAATCAGCAACGCGCAAAAAATTTCTCATTTTAGCGTTTTTATTAGAAAATTATATTTTTGGTAATACATATATTTGACAAAAATAACTTACTACCTTAAACCTCTGATGTTTGTAAGGAGTTTTCGAGTGTACAATCACTTCGCTGAGGCATCAAACACACTGTCCTTGATTGTGAGAGGGACGGCAAAACGCTTGTTTCATTCTATTTAGTTTTATGCCAAAAAAACCCTCGTAATTAAACAGTACAAAAGATTTATCACATTCCCATCCTTTAGTACATTCTTGTAACTCGCCTGATAAATTTCTTGTCTCTTTAAATCCCAATACCTTGGTATGGGCCCAATGGCGATTTTTTTGCTAGTTAGATAAGACAAGGGATCTAGGAGAAACTAAGGTATTTTTACACGCGTGTGATGGCCGACTTATGGAGGAACCTATCCGAAGAGCAACGCTCAGTTTTAAGACTTACTTTGCCTTGCCGACCGACTGCAAGCCAGTATTTGCCACATAAGCCACTCTGCCTTAAGCCTGGTTTACACGCTACGATTTTGTCGGCCGATTGACAGCCGATTCAATCACGTTACTATCCGATGATTTTACCTACGAGGACAAGTCGTGTACAGATCGAAAGATGTGATTGCTCTCTCTAGGAATCTCTGGGGAATTTCAATAACTTTTGAACTGCGAAAGACGTCAAGAGGCTGCTTAAGCCATGATCAATGTCTTCGTCTAGCAGCATGCAATATACCACGTCCTAGATAATACTTACATAGTAGAAATGGGGACTTGGTATAAATAAGGAGGCTTAAAACAATAACGGCAAGAAAGGATTTAAAAGAATGACTTTGAGTTGGATATATTATACATTTCCCTGATAGTTCAGTTTGTCTGCATGACGTTATACAAGTAAACACAATGGACTTTAAATTCATGTTCAATTTAAGCTTTCGTTATGTGTTTGTCAAAATAAAATAAAAATTGCCAGAGGGCGTCTCTCCGATAGAAATCGATGTGACTTAAAGAATGAATTAACGGAGAGCATCCAATCCAATCAAAAGAAGGGAAAGACTTTCCAATCCCAAGAGAGTTACTAGACTCTATACATGTTACAATTTCTTCTTACAACACCCCGAATCGTTATGGAAGCTGCAACTACCGCAATAATAGCAATCATTACATCCCTTTCTTATTAAAAGATTTATTTGTTAGTAATCAAGTGTTGGCATTTACAGCACATCGTGGAACAAAAGCGCTAGCACCTGTTTTGGTGAGTGTCAAAAGAACATTTATGGCACTTCTGAATGCATTCTTTGTTTCTTGGAGATCAATCGTGATGCCTCTATTACTCCTGTCATAAATACAGCATGATACTTGGAGATCAGTGGGAGCTTTGTGATAGCTATGAGAAATCGTATAAAATTAATCTTCTTAAAGTTGTCCTTGGCTCGTATAAATAAGTGACCTTAAACCTGAGATACAGGGACGGGGGAGCAGGGGGGCAGCGAGGGCCATGCCCCCCAAAGATTTGCCAAATCTCTTTTTTTCCGTGACCACTTTTTAGCTTTATCAAAATTGAAATTGA
>JAAAKL020002405.1:0-26243 GCA_010016065.2 Carybdea cf. marsupialis auct. non (Linnaeus, 1758) | reverse complement strand
GAAACTGCTTTTGATGTGCAATTTTTTTGTTCTAAAATGGCTTCCGATTTTTTTGATCTTCTTAATTGATATCATTAGCACAAATAACTAATGCTATAACTGTCGCTTTACTAATCATTAGAAGTATTCTTTGTCTGAACATCCATGTGGTTGGGCCGTTTTAAACGGCAACATATTGCGTCATTACTGTTTCTTCGTCTGCTAGATAGGTACAACTATTCATAAATGAAATATTTTTACTTCCGTCAGAAATCAAAAACAAAGAAAAAATTTGCATTTGTATATATAAAGAAGGGGTGAAAAAGGGGCAAACTTATTCTTTGTAAAGCACAAATTGTCTCCTGTCCTCCATTAGCTTTGTGTTTGTTACCAAGGTAAGTATACCAACATATACCATTGTTACAGACGAAATGGCCATTGTTATCGACTTTTGATCGGCTTTGTTGTGCGAACAGTTTTCATCCATAGAAAGCAAGAGAGGTCTGTGGAGAAGCGTGCTCACTCCCTACGGTTTTAGGAGGTGACGTAATGAAGGGTCATTTGGAATAGGACAGAATCCCCGAGAGAGACCCGTTCGTTTGACCCCTTTCACAACAAAGCATTCTGCAATATAAATTTTCATTTTATAAATGGCGTCATCTTGACGTTATGTAATTCCAAAGAATGCGCTGTACGTCAGTCTACAAATTTTGCCACTTCTAGGACCGAATGCAAAAGAGTTGTGGGTCTGTTTCGAACCTTTTAAAATAAACGTTTGGAAGCTCAGTCGACTCTTGGTCCAAAATTTTCAGTGCACTCCCTTCTATTGACATAAACATTGAAAATTGTCAGTGTAAATTATCTGAGCCTGTTGTATTATTATTGTATTAACCATGTCAGACAATCGTGCTAGTCTGACACACATTGATGGGAGGCTTGGATAGGTGTCGATTTCTGTTATTAGCTAAGAGTTAGGATTGTAGATTTTGAGATATGGTGATATGATACAAGTTTTGTCTCAAACAATTATCATGATTTTACTCAAGCAGTTCCAATACAACATATAATATAACAGAGCCAAGATAGTCACTACTCCAATCCTCGTTTTAAAGCAGTGATTATGTACCCCGTAATTTGATTATGGCATGCTTGAAACTGTCTTTACTGACATTGCTCTTTTCACGCAGAACCTTAATCTTCATCTACGTCCAGATTTACGGAAGTAAACGATTTAACTATACCTTCACCAAGTAAAATTTGCGTTCGTTGCCCCAGTCAGTCCTTTAAGTCTGTAGCCAGAGGGGTCCCCTCCCCCCTGCAAAAAAATATCACGCCAACATGTGAAAGATTTTTTGTTAAGGTATCTGCGGATAATAACATCGATGGCATTTTGAATATGGATTTAGATTCCATAGTAAAGCTTCTAAAATGAATAATTGAATGTGGGTGTTACAGTATTATTTATACATTGGCACAAGGTGTATGACAATGATTAATTTACTCAGTTTTGCCTCCCCGCAGAATCTTGTCAAACCCCCCCCCAAACGAATCTGTTCTCGCCCTGCTTTCCTACATCGGTGCACATGAAGCCACCTGAAGCCAAAGGTCTTCTTTACGACATTTGCAAATAATGATTTAAGAAACAAGGCGTCGTCGCCTCGTTCTGGGCAAAAGCGTCTTAAAAATCGAGCATAAACAATTGACGATAACTCATTTGGACGAAATGCGAGCAGTCTCGATTTCATCCTTTTAACCAGAGCTTATGTCAAAGGTCAAAAGAAGGAGTGAGCGAAGCTACGGAGCGCACACATTGTGTATACGGTAACCTTCGACTCATCTTAGTTTGAAATATTTACAAGTTGATGCCTATAGTCCCTTTTCGTTATTATAGGAAGATATGTGAGCTTGTAGCCGTTTTGTGATACAATTTGAAAGCTATGTGGTCGCCCCCAGAATACAATCGTGGCAGAGGAGGAGACAAATTTCGAGCAGTGGATAGGCCAGGATTTCTTGGCTTTAAGACGGAGTTGATTTATACGAGACCTTACACTACAAACTCGGATAGGAGCAAGAGAAGGAACTCACATTCGGAAGGAACAAGTCAAGGTGGAAGGTAAGAAGTTATTGATGGAGGAAACGTTTGTTTGGATATGAAAAATCGTTCTGAGTTGGTTGATTTGGCTTCGTTTGCTTAAATGGTAAGAACATTGCGTGTCCGTGAAATACAAACCATTGATAGCATGTCACAGATGGGGTATTCAAACGGTGAACTTTAAAGGCTTTCCCCGTGCACGCGAGCATACGAACATTGCCACTTTTCAAGCTTTCCACCTTAAAATCACATGAATTAACAAGTAGATCTTTAATTTTCGTCTCAACTAATCTAAAACAGGCCATGAAGTGCATATCAGTCCAAAAACACCTTTGAAAAATCACTCGAAGTGTTATTTCCATGGAGACCTTCAGAGGAGACAACTGACCAATCAGAGAGCGCGAAGTGGGTAGGTTACTTGTCGGCCTATGACCAGAATTTTAGCAAAGCACAAGTCACGCTAGGAAGCCGAATTTAATTGTTTACTTCGTCTAGGCGTCGAAATGATTGTAGTTTTCCATATATTTCATCTTAGCTCCATCTCTGATTAGTAGTACTCGACTTTAAAGATCGTGCCGTGTAACGGTTTGCCATGACTCGATACAAAATAGATCCAGCTTTACTGAAAGGTCATCTTCAGCTGCCACCATTTTTTTTTCGTTTAACAGATGTTGTTGTGGCCCGTTGAGACGATTTACTAAGTTCAGAAGAACTTTCAGAATTCATAATAGCAGGTGAAAGGGTCAGAAATTCATGCTAAGTTTAGTGCATGTTGGATCAGGGACCGAATTCATACTTCATTTTCTGTGGATGTGATATTTGCCCGTCGATTCGAACTCTGGTGTCACTTTTCGTGCGCTCGGGGCGATTGCTTTGTAATAATACTTGGCAGTTTGATAAGACTTCAAAGGATTGCTATTTCTCTTAGTGGGATCTGTAGCCCTTAGTACCATGTTGCACTCTCTAATCCCGTAAGATGTTTTAATTCGACTTGTTTAGTAGGACAAAGAAGATAGTTAGCGATATTGTGTTCAAACGAGAAGGAAAGAGTTCTAAGTACACTTGGAAAAGTCAAACAAATAGTTTCCTCTGTTGTTCAAATATAGCAGTTCTGAATCATGCCTCCTGTTAACTTCAATACATCTTTGTTGTTATGACAAACAATTTTCTGGGCTGGATGGGTTTCGGTTGCGTAAGGCAATACATATTTCTAGGTGAAGTCGTTAAGGATATTTTGATGATGCCAGGAATTCCTGCGTAGTTGCAAATTGCCAGTATATATTAGGCATCATGCAAGTTTGCACGACAACTTTAACAATACCAGTATTACTAATACTTAGAATTTGACAACAAGGAATATCTCGTTCAGATTATTTAGTGCAGATGTTGCGGATTTTTAACATGCAGCTGCCATTTAAAAGCGGTCTTCACATTTTAACGGAAAGAAACAGAAAAACACCTGAAGTATGATCTTTACTGTAATAAAGGGGAAAAGGAAAAATACGCAGGGTCAAAGTTTCTATTCCCTGTATAATAGTTATGGCCACAAAACATTCTTACTTGGTTTTTCCAAAATACTTTACGAATCATAGGTTATAAGCTTTCTGTTTTCCGACTGAGTATCTGTGGCAGCCCTAATTGCATCTTCAGCGCAATCTTGTCTCTCCGCTTAAAAAGTACTTACTGAACTAAAAATAACCCTTAAATTTTGCCTTGTTCATTAGTCCTCACTAAAAAACTCCGGGATAAAAGCTTGATAACGTTATGAGTACATCAGGAATGATTTGAAAGCCTTAACTGAACAGAAAGCGCCATTCCATAATTTTTGTCAGTCAACAACGAAAATAAAACGTGGCGTCGCAGAAATAGTAAAGGGTTTGGAAGCTAGCGAGAGTTTCATAATCTGTTAAATCGTGCGGAATAAAGCAAACCTCGTTCAATATCAGCATTATTTTGATATTCATCCACGTTTTTCGCGCCCTGTTCTACCCCCAAACCCATTTAACAATGCCCCACCTGCTTTAAACTTAGTCTGAGCCCTCTCTGGTATGCACCAGTAAAGGAACACGAGTTAGCTTAGCCGACTGGGTTTTGTAAACACACTTGGTATTCCAGTAAGAATTCCGTGAAGTATTGAGTCTTGTGTATGCGGTACAAAGAAAGTAGGAAACTGCAGGTGACTTTATTTTCCAACTCCAGACTAGACTTAACTTCATTGTGTTTACAAACCAAAAGCAACGTCGGCTTCTTTCACGATAATCAGTAGAAAGACGATAAAGCGAATAGAACTTTCTTACAGTCTTCACATTTTTAAGAATAAAGTTATCTCCTTCTACAACTGCGCAGTAGGCTTTCAGAAACGCAGAATCTACTTCGTTGTGAAGATGTAGGTTGTTTTTGTCTATTTATTATACATTGAGTTCTAGCCATGGACACATGCCGACCAATTTTGTTTACGTTTCTTAGTCCTGGTAAAGTCTGAAAAACGACTATTTGTTTTCATGCAAATCACTTTCCTGGCATTAGGTTTGTCTGAAACCATTCTAGTAAGCGTAGAGGCTGGCCTTTTACCGCTTTGAAAGGGATAGATCTTTACGCCATATCTAAACTGAAGTCATGAAGCAAGAAATATCATGACCTTTGTAACGACTCCATCTAATGTTCCAGTAATCCGGATCTGTTACATGGGGACTAGAAAAACATTAGATCGAGGATTTGATAGAATAAGCAAATCAGAGTCCTGATACGATTTCTGTCCTTAACGAAGAGAAAACCTGTATGCGAATCTAGTAATCCTATAGTTTGGCGACAACAGTAGTTTTTTACTAATTCGACGGACCTCCGAAACTCGTCAAGTAGGAAATGGGAAAATCATAAATCCATAAGCGAATAATCCAACATTTTATGACAAATATCGAATGATGTGAAGGAATATAGCTCCCAATAACTTCGACAAATTATGCCCCAAACTGGATCATTATAGTTATGCGAAGTGAGTTGGGAGGCAAATTTGCAAATTGAGAATCTGTCCCGCAAGAAGTAATTCCGCTGAGTGATTATGATTGTCATGAACTACTGAAGCCCGCACTTCAAGCACACAACGTTACGTTATCTGTACTTGTGTGTGTTATTTTTAGCCGACGATATCAAACATTTTGCGACAATACAAAACTTTTGAACTTGACAACATTGTAATCATATCTCTATAAAAAACTGTGCAAAGACGGTATATCGAAATGAAGTCGTACTGCCTGATTGTTTCCCTCAAACTAAATGTTCTCTTTGTTATACCTTGTTTAACTTTCAACTGAACGTGAGGCTAGAAAGGAAAGCGTATAGAACTAGGCTGTGAATAGGCTTAAAATCTCATTCAAATCTCAGAAATTCTCTAGATGGAAACAAGAACGTTTTTACTTGAAACATAAGAAGAAATGACCACTCTTTGTGATAGTGTATTATTAAAAGCAGGCCACAGAATCTAACAACCTTTTATCTGTCGGAAGCAGATAGTCAGAAGGGTAGTCAGTAATAAGGAGCGATTTCGGATGTTTGGTGAGTATTTTTTTTGGTGGGGGATATCCTTTACTCTTAATTATCGTTCATATTGTATCTAATTTTTAATAGAATGATTATTCTTTGATAATGCTGATAGTAGTTGTAGGAATGACTTCCTGGGTTAACTGCACACTCGCGCCAAATTTCGGAGGGCCTTACCTAGTTCAGATGCTTCTGGAATGGCTAATTTACTTCAGATTAAAATTTTGATAACTAGATTTCTGTGTAAAACTTCTTTCACCAAGTCATGGCAGATGCAAAGGAGGTGGAATCAAATCTACTTAGACACTCATGAAGAAGGAAGCATCCGCATTTTCTGTTTTTACATTCCTTGTTGGTTTCTGCGTACATAAAACCCTCCTAGGATTCTTTCAATTAACAGAAATTACTATGAAACGAGTGACAATTGAACAAGTTTCTCTATTTTCACAGCAAACTGCAACGGCGATAGGTTAGAAAGAACAATTATACATTTAATTACATGATCTATGTAGCTTACCTCTAGTTCTTCTAACCTTGGATGTCCTTTCAAACACTACTTTTTACATCTATTGGTTGCAACTCATCTGAAATAAAAATATTTATAAAATATCTTTTTATAAAATCACCGTATTGGCATACGTGCTCCATGCACACCAAAAAGTTAGGAAGCTGAAATTCGTCGCTTGTACATAGTAAAGAATAAAGTGATTTTCTATGGGGGGTCGGTATTAGGGGTTCTTTATCGGCGCTATATTTTATCAGCAGTAATTCAAAATATGTACAAATATCAAAATAGTTTTACCTTAAAAATTGTGTCTTCATAAATGCTAAATTATTGGAGATCAAGTTAATTCAAATCTTGCGAGCAAAATCAGGCCTTGCATTTTGTCAAGAAATTCCAAAAGAAGTCTAAAAAGGTACAAAAACTGGCATATTTGTGCAGCATAGCTTTCCTATGAACATGCACAGACAGGTTCTGTGAAACAGCAAATGGAGGCAATACATTAAGTTTCACAGAATTCGCACGCTTTGTTCCGAAATTTTAAAAATATGTGTCGAAATTGCCGTATCCCCAAATATTTCCCGCTTAATATCAACAAGGAAGCTAATTCTTCCCCATAAATGTGCAAAGTTTACTTGAAATTGCAAACGTTAGTCCAAAATAATACCCACAATATCAGCGTTTGAAATTATTTGATTTACGTTTATTTATCTTGACTGTAGCAGACCCTCGCAAAGTTACAGTTCGTGTGCCTTTTTCTTTCCTTCCTTACGACAACCATCTTGTGATTGCAGATTTCAAGTTTCAAAACTAGTAGAGAAAGGTTGCGGCATATTTCCTCACAGTTTTTTGCCTGCTGCCGTTTGCTGTCTGTTACTTACCTTGAAAAGACATAATTTGGAAAACATTGTTCTTTTGTCACCATTTCATAGCAAGAGAAAAGCAACACTGATTGGTAGACTTTTACAGCAACATTTTTGTTTGCAGTGGAGATTGGGCACTACTCTTGACAAATGGGTCTAACCGCTGATCTCTCAAAAAGACTGGATGGTGATTCCCAGTGTTTCAGACAGCGAAAAAGTGTGGTCACGAGTACTTGTCCCTATAAGTTAAATTAGCGCAAGAAGATTCGCCATGTTACGTAACATCTTTATAAGCTTTGTTTGATGGGGGCTGAAATGGCGTCCAGCGACTGACGTCACTTTGAGACGGAAGATGCTCGATCCAGTGTCCTTTTAGAGATCACTTGGTCTAACACTGGGTCTAACACTGGGTCTAGATCTGCTGCTTCAACATCTATTGCTTAAGCTTGACTAGTACAAGAGCAGAATAACACTTAGCTATTAAGTCTTCATTACTTCACAACAAACCTCTGGGGGTGCGAAATAAGTATAGTACCTTCTCAGAGGGAATGTACTAGAAACATTTGGATAATCCTAACCATGCATTTCCTATTGCTTTTGCCTCCACTTCCATAATTATAGAGCTTGGATTAGAAACATCTGTGTAAAGCATCCCCCTGTCATCTGCCACGTCACCTCTTTCTTGTGCGAAAACTAGACTTGCTAATTGGTGATACTGATTTTAGCTAAGAGGTCTTCTTGATAGGAATGTATCCTCTATATTAGTGAGGTACGCATTTTAACATCAATCAGGTACAAGAAATGAACTTTGTATCACTCCAGTCATTTCAGAGATGAAAACGAGACTATGCTACATATCTCTTCGACTGATGCACTAATTCTGCAACGAGGCTAAAAAAATATTTTCTGTTTGGTTTTACATATTAACAAAAAGTAAGAGTAAGTTTTATGTAAGTAGTGTCAGAGGTAGTACCCCATCAAACTGCAAATGATTGCTCGACTATTTCTTGGATAGCACTACTAATAATGATGACGTACAAAATACAATTAAATTTGTAGTGAAATAATTTAGCGAATGTTAATTCATGTGAAAACATCAAGAGACCTCTCATTCTAAAGGTTTGGAAATAATGCGATTTGACTCGAGATACCTAAATACAACCCTTGAATAGGCCGTTTCCAAAAACACCAGACCTTTTAACATTTTTTAACATCGATCAGATATCGTTATTATTTTCTAAGATCATCTACCTTAATTTCATATCAAGGATTCCAGATTATGGCAATGAAACTATTTTTAGAATGGGACACCTAAGAGCAATGTAGAAACGACAATCGTATTTAAGGGGAAACAAACTTTTGGCTATAAAATGTGTTGGTAAATCATTTAATGTAGGAAGCACGCTTTGAGTTATTACATTATATATCTGTACATTATTTTTCCCTTGGGAACTTAGTCCGAATGTTTTTTTTGACGACATCGACGTACAGTGCCTGGAGCATTTCACAGAGACATATCAGTGGATTCTTTTCCTCGGACATGTTTGGTTGATAGAATAGCAGCTTTATAAGTTATGTGGTTTCTCCCCCAAACAATGAGAATGCATGCTTCCTTGCTATTAGAAAATTGTGTAGTTTGATGTAACCGATTTTGCAAATGGAAACCTCTGCTGTTAACTAGAAGCTTGCCATCACATCGATTTCTGTTTACAAAATCTTGTATGATACTTTCACACGAACACACTCCCCCATACCGCCATCCTTGATTGCAGGACAATACACAAGCTGTGAAAAAATGTACAATTCTACAGAAGGTACACCCCAGTCAAAGGAACACCACTTCTCTCCATCTTCCTTTCTGATACATGAAGAGAGAATTGAGCTGTGACGGTACCACAAAGTTTGCTGCTGTCTAGGTGTCTTGGTTCGTACAAAACCGAATCCATAACGATAGAAAAGGAAAAGCTCCAAGACGTTCTACTAAAATTATACATGGCAGATTTAATGTTGTTGCGTTTTCCACGCAGAAAATATATCAGCAGCATGACAAGCCATCAGATATTGAGAAGCACGAAAACTTTGAATCCAACGGAATTGAAATTCCAATTATGAAGTCAAGAGCCCAGATTTGATAATTATTAAATCAACTAACTAACCAATTAACAACTAAATATCTCACTCACTCACTTGCTCACTCCGTCTAACTTATTAGCTAAATCATCTAGCACCTTGGCAATGTCACTCATGTTAGCTAGTTCTTTAGTTATTTAGTTAATTACATTGGCTGCTAGTCAGTCCGTTAGTCAATCAGTCATTCAGTCATTCAGTCATTCAGTCATTCAGTCAGTCAGTCAGTCAGTCATTCAGTCATTCAGTCAGTCATTCCGTCAGTCAGTCAGTCGGTCGTTCAGTCAGTCGGTCAGTCAGTCAGTCGGTCAGTCAGTCAGTCAGACAGTTAGTCCGTCCGGCAGTCAGTCAGTCAGTTGGTTAGTTGGTTAGTTAATCAGTAGTTGTATCCGCGGCTTTATATAGAATCAAGGATTTATAACAGAGGAATGAGAACTTAACAACAGAGGAGTATAACTATGGGTGAAAGACGAAACATCCCGGATAAGTCTTCTTGACTGAATAACTTCTAGAGGCAATATGTGGTTAGACTGAATATTTTTGTATTTGACTTTACACTAGCATTTAAATTGAATTCCTTATCTACTTATAGTACGCAAAGGGTTATGAGATGGAGGAATGAATTCTACGTAATTATATTTTGGATGATATTATGACAACTGCATGACAATGCGTTCCACTTTCCAAGTTTATGTGTGCAACAAGAGAAATTATTTGTGGTTACCGTTAGCCGTTGGCTACATCATAAGCAGTACACTCCCTTGTATCATCAATTTAGTGCACGTGAACTTGAAGATGAACTTGGAATTTAAAGGAATCCCTGACGGACATCTTAGATGACGAATGCAAAAAGGATCATCTCCAGTCCAGCTTGGGTCCTACGAACTTGATTTGAATTCTTTATCTTATGTCCGGCAATTGGTTGATGCGGATACCTTTTCTCCTGCCTTTTGATGGCATCGAGTAATTATTTGTTGATGGGGTCAGATATAAGACTGGAATTCTATTTGTTTTTACCCACTTCCCATTAAAGGGATTTTGTCCCTTTGTAAATAATCGCGCAACAATTTTACACTTTGCAATGATTTTCGTTTACTTTTTATCGAGAACCGCAGGTTTAAAGATGAATAGTAGAAATGATGCATAAAAAAGCACATGTTACCACAATGTAAACCCTGTTCAAGCCTAAAAGCTTTTAAAAAATGAAGAAAAACCGAGTAAGTGTTGTAAAAAGGGCTTGGATCTTTGCATCTATTCTGAACGGATGTTTTTAAAATTTTTGATCCTCTTACGTTAATCTACATACACAAAACCACATCACCACAAAGCTTCAACTGCCGATTACAAAGCTACAAACATTTCTCGAAAGACAGTACCTCGATATCAAGTTCTACTACGCTCTGCAATAGACTCTGTCTAAAGAAGTTTTCATAGTACTTTTCATAGACTTGTCTATAGAACAAAACAGTCTTAAGTCTCGTCTTCGAGCGAAAGACTACTTTCTTTGTGGATGAACATGTACAATGAATCCCTGTTACTGTGAAAGGGTTTTAGATCTCGATGTGAATAAACATATCCAGTACAAACGGATTGTTTAAAATGAGATTAATTTCTGTTTGTACCCAAAGATAAAGATAAATCATTTTCAAAGGCAGGTTTACTTGATATAAAAAGTGCTCACTGAGGATAATTCCTCCCTGTTTAAATTCAGATTTAAGAATCAGACGATGCCATAAAGCGAGTGAACGCCAATATTTTATGCTTTTATGCCTTTATCTTATAATGCCTTTCTTTTATTGTGTATAAAAAACGAATTGAGGTCATTGTTCCAAGATTGGGCGACAAGGCGCCGATTGGGCGATTTTGTTATTGAAGTAAAGACCAAAACTCTCTTGTTTGGGATTTTTTATTTAGTGTTTGTGACATACAACAGGAGCAACTGCCCCAAAAGCGTGCAGTATTGGGCGATCTTCTGCAGGATTAAGGCATGACTAATCTAGCAACACAGACTCTGTTAGTACGAAGGGATCTTGCCCTTACATGCGTCTAAAGATTACCAGTTTAAAGTTACCAGTGTAGTTGCAAAGGGTGTGATTTTCCGAAGGTGTTAACAGAGAATTAACGTGATTTGAGTGTTACCACAAGGCAAAATAAAACCTGCAGGCGATGAATATCTTTCTAAAATGCAAAGTGTGAACACGATCTAAAGATATTGTCTAAAGCAGGAAAACATTGACCTCATCAAGAAAATGATATTGTTTACATATCTTGGTTTTTTAAAATGGATTTAAATAAATTAAAATATATTTTATATATTACAAATCATTGGGTTAAAAATACGTACCCTACCCTCTCGTTTCCCGGCTGACAAAAAATTTTCTATTTTCCTAAAATCTTGGGAAATATAAACATGAAGAGGAAATAAAATGAATCTGTTTTAATGATGCACCATTTATTCATATAAAGTGCAATTACAACGCATAGCAATACAAATGATCTTTTTCTTGGATGCAAGCATAAGAGTAAGGGACCATTCCAATTTAGGGGATCCCGCTTTCCTGTTCAAAATAAATCACACCTTTCCATGACAAAATAACCAGGTACTGATATTTCATACATTTATTGCCCTTTTTTCTACAAGTGGGAGATGGTTTTTGTCAGAAGCTTGACTTTCCAGACATCGGAGGAGCAATGCACCCCATTGTGCTCCGTTTTCCACGTCTGCGGCTGTAAGTAGCACCTCTGATAGTTTCTGGCAGTCAGCTAGTTTATCATAACTATGAAAGCGCTGTAATATACCTCCTAAGATGTAACGCCAACTATGTTAGCACAGGAGTAGAAATTTACTGTAAGTATGTCTTTTCTTACTGATTTTTTGCACGCTCTCCAAATACACACACACTCCTCCCGGTTCCTATTTGAAAGGATGATGATAATGTATACTAGTTTTATCCTATATAGAAATGTATAGCAATCACTTATAGGGAAGGAGTAGAGATAAAAGAAGAAAAGCGAGCATACTTTAAAATGTAAATAATACCCATGATAAGTAGCCCTCGCCTTCCCTAACCTTTTTGTTCTTGTCTTTCCTTGATCAGACATATGTATATATGAGTCACAAAACCTACACTACCTGAGTTCAAGTGCCATGTTTGCGGATTGGTCTATCACAGAGACACCAGTCAAAATGAAAAAAATTATAACAATATAAATATATATGTGTATTTATAATATATATTATATTTATTTCTAGTTCTAACATTTTTTTACAATCATTATATTAACGGCACATGGAAATGAAAATAGATTTTAATGGACTTGGAAACGCTCGAGTGTTCTGCTCAAATGTCTAATTTGCTGATGTATTCAGACGGACAACGAAGCTACTACGTTATGCTTCTTCACTTCTTAAAACTCAGGGAGATCAATATCAGAGGGTAGGAACATTGCCACCAGGCAAGTGAATCATATGATATATGTCGTTCCTGCACGAGTTCAGAACCTGGAGAACGGCAAGGATAGAAACAGTATTTGGAGGGCAACGCGTCGCCTTCCAGGTTAGGTGTAAGTTTAATCCAGTTTATTCTCTCCGGCAATGTTTGATTGGGACTAAAAGCGTCAAGGGCGGCAAGTCCTCACAAAAAGTAAATTTATAGTCTAAGATAGATACTAAATATGTCAGAATATTCGGTACCTGGCCTCTCTCTAAATTCGATCCTGTTGTAGCCAATTTATTAGCATAGAAAGATAGAAATAATAACATGAACGTTTTCTCTTGGCCCGCCCTCTTCAGTCGCCTGCTGGGATAATCTATCCACATGCCTTGTCTAGGTCACACTATCAGTTTCTTTTATTGAAGAATTTCCTTAAGGTAACAGACCTAAAGCCACGTAACCTTCAAATCTACTGTATCATACTGTTTACTAGCTTTCTGTGCTAAAAGATTTCTGCCTATCCCCGTGTGATTAGATAACGCACTCTATATCAAAACTAGTAAACGTTTCGCGGTCACCTGACATTAATTTGGACTAAAATAAGAAGTTCGCAATACTTAATCTCTCAGTTAGAATGAATAAGAAAGGAGTGGAGACTAAATCTTGTCAGGGATCTTTACGAAGTAAGCAACTATAACATTAAATTACTGGACCATACCAACAATCCTCAAGGAGTTGGGAGAATAACATTGTCTAAATGAACAAAATCTACCCCTGTAAAGACACATACGTAACGAAACGGGGGGGGGTGCCCTCTTGGCCTCGTGTTTGTTACGGGCATGAGTTGTTTATGCAATGACTATTGTAATATCATCGATCCGTATTCAAATACGGCAAAAGGAGACAACTAATGTCAATCCTGCATCATGTCACAACATCAGATTTATATGAGTGTTTGTGAATTTGAAGAGTGTTGTGTTTTAAGCTCCTCCAAAACTCATCACTATTGACACACCACTATACCTTACTTTCAGCGAAGGGTTATGTTTCCTTCCTCTCCTATTGCTACTCTCGCAATAAACACCACTTACCTAACTTGATTTTAAGAGAGAAAGTAGATGATAGCCTTAAATAGAAGCATGAATACCGTCATTGTTACACTGCACGAGACACAAAGAAGTAATGTTGCAGCAGAATTGAGTACAAAATTCTGAACCGGGCAAATGTTAAAATCGATCTAAAACAAGAATCAGTTTAGAACGAGAAGCACTTTAAAATATCTTCTGAAGAAGGCAAGTTTGACAAGCCGAAATATACGTTTATTTGTATAAAATACTTTAAAGTGTTTCTCTGCCGTTCTAGGCCGATTCTTGTTTTAGATCGATTATATTTCAACGTGAGTTTTCGCATCTCTTTGATCCGGAACTGTATCAGGCATGCTTAAGCCGTTTTGGGTCCTTTCCGTTTCTTATCCAAATTTTTAAATGTTCACAAACAGAAACCTGCCAATTTCATTCTTGCAACTCGTAACATATATTTTTTGCGCTATTACTGGTGGCAAAGGTAGCCTGACAAGCTTTTCGAAAGAGAGAATGTGCTCCCGTATCCAATACCCCACCGCTGATGTGGCGTCTGCTTTTGTAAAATATTCAAAGAAGCGTCAACTACAGGAAGTTATCCTTTTCCCGTAGTACCCTTTTATGTTCCATTTCTGGGTCCTCATTAGCAATTGCACTTGGCACCATCTAGAATATAAATATTAATAGAAAACGATATGACCTTAAATCTGGTGCCAGGGGCTATCAAAACGGTATACAAATGCACTCTGTCAAGCTACACTTCATACCAGATCAGGATAGCTTCTAATACCAAATACCTTTGAGTACAAGAGAGTTTTCACTATCCAAAGGCTTTTGGTACAAGACAGCTTTTGATACCGTATAACCTTCGTTACAAAATACCTTTGGAAACTAATAATCTCAACCGATCAAAGCTGTTTAGTATCAAAAGCCATGTTGTACAAAAAGTTGTTTAGTATCAAAAGCTATCTTGTACTAAAAGTTGTTTAGTATCAAAAGCTATCTTGTACTAAAAGTTGTTTAGTATCAAAAGCTATCTGTACTAAAAGCTGTTTAGTATCAAAAGCTATCGTTTACCGAAATATATTTGGTATTAAAGTACCAAAGTCTTCCATATTTGATTATCATTGTCAACGTCTTCGTCAAGTAAGCGTCTTTAGAGTATTAAGGAACTTCCCTTAAAAGTCTTTTTTGTACACTGTATTTTTACAGCACTATGTCTATGCCAAGGTACACTTCAACTACATTTACCCCGCAGCGCAAGCCTGCAAGCTGATTATTGGTGGATACAGACAAATAACATTCTTATCATTATAGCCATGTTCCATGTTTACAGCTTGTTATAGCGATGCAGAGAGAGCAATATTTTGCTGAAGGGACCTGGACTCGAATCTCTGCTTTCACCTGTTCTAAAAACTTGACCACCTCTGCTTTTAGTCTTTCTCTGTAAATAACAATTCGTAAACGTGATATTTTTCAACCTCGCCCCATGGTACAACATCAGGTATGTTGCCGATTGTCTTCTATAAGACATTCGTGTGCAGTTACTCGTCACTCTTTTTCTTCAAAGAAGTGAAAGAATCTTCAACTCACCGTTAGTGGCTCCATACCGTCAGATTCCCGCATACTTTCTTATCGGAAGGAGACCACAATAATGGAAGCTGAATATACTCTCTTCAGAGATAGCATGGCCTTGCTTTTGTTGATTTAACATCACGTCAAACGCGCACGTACTGTTTGAAATTTTGTCGCGTTTCTTTTTTTTGTCTTACATATTAAGTACAAGCTAGAGGAAAATCACAAACTCTGAGTTTTAAATCTCTGACTACAAATTGAAAGCCCCCTCTGTCAAGCTAGTAAGACCAAAACTAAAGGAAATGAAGTCAAATTTAATAAAGAAGTTCAAATTTGACGTCAACATTTAAAGCAGGGACTTTGTTTGCCAGTTGTATTTAGCTAGTTGGTAATGTCATGGGCGAGATAAAGAAAGGACATTTAAAGTTGAGATCATCGTCACTTGTTACAGCTGTACCAGCACTCGTCTTCAAAGTTAAATTTCTAGGCGTACAACAGCTGATTACATACCGCACTCGAGGAACTGGTTTTCATGATAGAGACTGTCTGCCAGGTTGCCATAAATGCAGTGACGTATTATCTTGCATATTTTTAGCTAGAACTTTGTTTACACGATTGACGCAATTTTACCAGGGCAATATAGTTTGAGGAGATTCCTCATGCTTTTATCTGTTGAGCTAACCCAAAAAAGACCTGAAGATGTAAGTATAGTGTTTACATGGTGCTCTATTGTACTGTAGTATGTTATTGTAGACATCTATTCTGACTCATTAGGGAAAAAAGAAATATGTAAAGGCCAAGATATGTGCCTCTGAAGGTTGAGGGGTTGGGGAGACAAGAACAGTTAGCAAATTACCGGAAGAAAAAGCGTAAACCTCCGAAAGTACCGACATCTACGTCGTTCAGAACACGTAATGAGAAGACCTGTAATCGCCTTTTTCCTAACATTTTTGACTTGAGTTTAACGTTGCATATAACTTTGAAGTAGTTTGAAGGCAAAGCACTCTCTTCTTATGGGGTCTGCTGCAATGAATGGCCCGCATTTTACTCACTTCATCTGATATTGGTCGTTACTAATAATGCGAAAGTCATGAGTAATGGTGTCAACAATTTCCTGAAGCCATAAAGTACGCTTGTACAATTTAATGACTAAATGAAAATGATCGGCTCGTTATAGTGTTTAACTCTACGTTACTGGCCCCCTGTTCTCAATTCAAACGCTATAGAAAATCTCATTTCTCATCTCTCTTAAACATCTATTTTTGTAACAATTTAAAAAAGGATTACATGTCTCAAAGTCTGTTATGGTTGTAATTGCCAAGGAAAAAGACAATTTGTTCACGACTATTTCAATCAAGAGAGATTCTGAAATCCCTTCTAACTCCTAAGCACTTTGGAAATCGATTCAACTCATTCCAATGGAACGAAACTGCAGCAGTTTTGGACATGAAACCTTGATCGGTCATGGATCATATAGAAAATACACACTCTGTCAAAAGATGAATACTTGCAGGTTGTTGGAACAAGCTTGTTTAGCTTATACCATGATAGCCTATGGCTCCATATTTTAATGGCATTCAATAGAAGTGTCAATGGAAGAATCTAGTGCCTAATCGATTATGATCTTGTGAATGGCAAATGAGAAGATAGTTTCCATGCTGAATAATTGTGAGACGTCCAAATATATTCTCATGTACTGTTATGTGACTGTGACAAGTAAAGGTTGTAAGTAGCGAGCATTGAATTTGTGAGAGCCCTTCTTGATATAACTAAAGAAGAAGAAAACATAAATTATTGACATCACTTGTTGAACTCAGAGTGGTTTACTTGAGTTTTATTTTTTGCGTCAACTCCTTTTTTGGCTGCTCCTGTTGAACAGTTTCTTCCGTTTATCTTATCTGGTCTAATTATCTATCGTGCCCTGTTACGTTCCTGTTTACCATGCCCTTGCTCTTTTCCATTGCGCTCTGTTCTGTTCCTCTCTCTTTTCCCTCTCCTCTCTCTTTTCCCGCCCCTTTCTTGTCTTTTGTTTGCTATATTTGGTCTGTTTCAGTCTTGTATTGTCTTCAGCTCTTATGTTATGTCCCCCTCCCTCCCTCTTCCTCTCTTGTACCCTCTTCTCCTGTTGTACTTGGCTACTCATATTTCTATTTTTATTCGACTTGATGCTCTTCGTGCTCTCTACAACACGCCACATACTCCTTCGTATCTCATTTAGTATCTGATGTCTCCAATTTCTATATTACAGAAATCCTACTCGACTGTCCTCTCTCTTTATACTTTAGTTACCACAATAACTCATGACGTTCGTTTTCTAAACAATTAAGTGGATTATTTGGATTTAAGCGTATAAGTTATAATGTTCAATGGTACCGCGTACCATATAACCCACTTCGTTGGTATCTCTGACCAATATTTATGAAAAACTTCAAATTCTCTATATCTGTACAAGCACAGAATGGAAAAGACCCGAAAGGTGAAACTACTGAAATGACTTAAATATGGGATTTTCTAGTCTTAGCTTTAAGGCATTAGGGATTACACTATTGGAAAATTTCAAGGATACAGCTTTCAAATGAGTAAATCCTGAAACTAATGTTTTAATTAGACGTGACCGCCGATCTAGTAAGAATCAACCAAGGTAGAAACCCCTTTCGGAAAGTCGACAGGGATTTGGATTTATGGCTTCGATCCTGACCTTTCTTGCAATTTTGGAAATCAGCTGTAAACGTAGGCATAACCATAGTGTCCGTTCATTGCACTCCAGCTTATGCGAACAATATGGCACATAAGTAATATGTATCGTCCTTGAGCACTACAGCTATCTGATTCAGGGGGCAGGCATGAAGCCAACGATCTCTTTTGAGGGGAAAGGGGGGAATTTGGTTGAGTTAAGGACTTCAAGAGCTCAGCTTTGGCATTGCAAAGTTCTTAATAAAGCAATGACAGGAGGATGATATGGCCAGTTTGAAACCTAGCTTCTTGGCAGAAAACTAAATTTTAGGCAACAATTTAATAAACTGCACCACTCCCAATGACCCTCACCATATTTGCGTTTAAAAGTTTAATTCTTTTAGACATAGCAGCTGATGTTAAAGAGATTTACAAATATTGTTTACATCACAGAGATGATCGTAGTGTGACGAAGGTGATTGTGATTGCTAATTCAACATCTTTGCCTTTTCTGAGTATTTTCTCCGTTCTCTGTAATTGCGACAGTTTGATATGGGTGTACAAAATTCATTGACAGGTAACTGCTTAACAGATCTGCCATGCTCTAGGCCTGAGAAAGAATGGAAACATCCGTCAGGATATGAATAACCGACAAGCATACCGTTTTACGTCATACCCGTGTCCCGTGACTCATGTTAGATGCCACTTCTTTTTAATCCTTCGGGAAGATTTGTTTTCTATTGTGAAAATCTACATAATACAGGAGTACATTTCCCAAATAAAATTAGGTTTCACATTTACGTCAATTTTTTATTAACATACTTTAATGGAACTTGAGAAGTGCCTCTCCAACTAAGAAAGACCAAGTCAATATTCGTGTTTTCACCCGAATAATATGAGCCTCTATTCTTTGAGGCAATGTAATTGCATCATACACTTACGTCAGTTACAGAGAAAACCAGGAATTTCTATTTTACGACCCTATTTCCTTTGATTATAGGTAATACGTCAAATGTGATTTACTAGGTCTTCAACACATATATTGGCCAAAGTAATTGCAAAGGACTTTCCATAGTAGGAGAGTGGCACGACATCTAAGCAGTGTTTCTCCATACCTTGACCAATTAAGAATTGTATACTATAACTTTACCATTTTAAAATTTATTTTCAAGATTTCAAATATATATCCCTTCTTATTTTATGTTAAAGAAAAATTGGAGATTTTTTATGGTTGTGACAGTGGTGTTGAAATTTGTCTAATAGCTTAATTGACAACATTCATCACCATCTGATCGAGTTTGCTCCGACATCTTGTCTCTCACGCCATCCATCTCGATCCTGCATCAAGTTTGGAAGGTCTTCAGGCTGGCATTCCGCGTCACGGCATAGCTGGTCTATGTATGTTATGGCGGGGCGTCCAAATCGCCTAGAACCATCCCTGGGCATCCATAGCAGTAGATCGCTGGCAACGTCCTGTTTTGCTCACCAGCAGTGTCCTGCAAAGCGCATTTCCCTCTCTCGTAGGATGGCAGAGATGTTGGGACTGTTTCCATGTAACTGAGCCTTGGTTGGATGCTCTCTCCACGAGATGTTCAGTGCGGCTCTGAGCATTCTTGTGTATGTGCCATCCAGCCTGGATTCTAGGGGTTTTGTTAGTGTCCAAGTTGTTGCGGTGTACATAAGGACTGCTTCTACAGTTGCGCTGAAGAAAGAAATTGACAAAATTAACGGTCTTAATTCAAGCCCTTTGATCATTACGTCCATCAAGTACTGTTTATACTTCAATGAATCACTCCATTAACGGTTATAGTAATAATTTTTTATTGTACTATGGTGTTTCTTAGTAAAGCTAGAGGTAGTTCGGTACTTTACTGTATAGTGTAGGAGACATTATTTGGTAGAGAATTACATCTCCTTATCCACGATATGGTGAAGTAGAGCACTGATCTCTAAAAAGACTTTATCGAGCTTCCGATTGTTTTAAACAGGGAGAAAATGTGGTCACGAATACTAGTCTCTAGAAGATAAATCAGCTAGGAAAGGTCCACCATGTTACGCAAGATTGTTCAAAAGCTTTGCTTGACAGGGACTGGAATGGCGTTCAACGGCTGACCACGCTTTGAGACGGAAGATGTTCCATCCAGTGTTTTTCAGAGATCAGTGAGTTAGAGAGATAAATCCATTGCCATGCTTTTATCTTTCCACAGCTGATGACAGGTTCCCCTTTTTACTGACAAATTCGAAATAGGAATCTCCAATTATCAGCCGAGCATGGCCTCAAAACATCGACTTTTTCTTTGCAAGACTAGCTCTCTACCGATAGACCTAGCTCGTTTCCAACCTCTCTTTTCCAAGTCAACTATAGCTATTTCAAATGGCCTTGTAGGAAACAAGCATGAAATTTACTATGCTAGAGATGTCAACTTATCGTCCTATATTATTTTATTCTGATATAGAATGTTTCGTTTTATTGTTTGCGCAAAATATATGATAAATATTTATTATCGAGAATATAGGATCGAGAAGGAATTGAAATTATAATTTATAGACAGAATCCAAAGCAACCGCGATTGCGTGGTTCATGGAATCCTGTTGGTGGCACATCTACTATTTCTCCGGTATCTTTGGCAAAATGTTTAAACTGGCCACCAGTTTACTTTATCTAACTATGCCCATTATGAAATATAGCTTTGCATTGTATTAGAGTGTTTAATTTAATGCTGACCTGTAATTACAACTTATCAAAACCATACGGCCCAGTGTCTTTGCATGCACGCCCGTTCCTTAGGATTAGAGAGCGTCAATGTTAGTTACATTGACAACTCATAAATTGAAAAAAATCTGTTGGCTCGTTGCTATGGTTATCACATTAAGTCGACTTGTTTACTGATCTCGTGATACACCTCCTCATCATGCAAGTGATACGAGATGGAAAAGAATCTCTAAGCTGTTTTTGTACATAGAATGCGACAGTGATAACCACTGGTAAATCGTTTCGCCTGTCCTTAATGAGCTCTAGTGCTTAGTAGTGACGATAAACGGATGTACCAGTGCTTTTTATCACGAGCAATTTGCATTTAGTGTGGCGTCTTTTCTCTAAATAAAACCAAATCAACGAATGGCTTAATCTGATATCGTCAATTTTAACTCAGCATAAAATTTAACATGTAAATTCTTTCTATCTTCTAGCTGCACTACGCGTGTAGTGCATAGTGTACTTACATGGTGAACTCAAGTATCACTCTCCTTCTGATTAGCATCGTGTTTTGTACGAAACTCCTTCTAGTTAGCATTGTGCATCCTCACATTAGAATCATGTTTCTTCTAGTTAGCATCATCTTTCGTTTAATCACCATCATGTTTCTACTAGTTAGCATTGTGTTTCTACTAGTTAACATCATGTTTTTACTAGTTAACATCATGTTTCTACTAGTTAGCATCATGTTTTTTCTAGTTAGCATCGTGTTTCTACTAGTTAACATTATGTTTTTACTAGTTAACATCATGTTTCTACTAGTAAGCATCATGTTTTGTCTAATTAGTACCATGTTCCCTAGAATTTTTATCATGTTTAGAGCCTCTGCCTAGTTTCGTGTTTCGTCCAATCAGCATCATGTTCAGTCTAATTAGTATCTTGTTTTCAATAATTTTATCATGTTTAGAACCTCAAATTAGCATCATATTTCTTCGAATTAGTATAAATACCACTAGTAAATCTTCAAAAAGGTAGTGAAAACCTTGACAAAGAACTGTAGCTGTAAACCTGCTCAAGGGTTATATATTCCTGACCATAACAAACTGTACCATCATTATTGTTACAAACATGTCCAAAAAAGCAATGTGATAACAAATTTATTAAAGAGAAGTATGCTTTTCCTTAGTTAGTATATATCGTAGACTAGCCTTTAAATCGAGTATCAACCGTTAGGGGGGGGGGGGCATCCCCTACTCAAAACCTCCAGTTCCTAGCCTCCTGAGTAATCTAGTAGGATCTGTAGTGACCAGGCTGGTTAATATTTACAGAAGTCCGATAATGTCGCTGAACGAACATTATGTAATACATCCAAAAGCATTTACCTAGTAATATGTCATAATCCATTCCCAACGGCAATACAAGTTTTCCAATTAAATTACATCATTATACGAAATGTGCATGCGCATCTTTACAACAGTTGGTGTAATCAGAAATCTTTTCAAAAAGATGCAGCACCTCAGATACACGAGATATTTACAAGAAGAGTGCTTGAACATATCTCAGCCGAAGTCGTAATGATTTACTGGGTTGTAAAAATTTGATACGGATGAAATAGAAAAACATGATGGGTCATGCATAAAAGATTGACTGACGATGGGATGTATAGTCATTTTGTACAACATTTCAATATTCCATCAGGGTTGAAAACGAATTCTTAATAGTGAGATTCTGGTGCCGCAGGTACCTTGATGTAGGTTTATCCGTTCTATGTTTCCTGTTCGTTTTACCTTGACTCTTAATTCTCTTTCTGTATTGTGACCTTTGATCCATTCTGAAAGTGTTACCGTGGACATTTGACCAACCACCGACAGCTTTGTTTATGATGGAATACGAAATTTGTTTAACATGAGGCGGATGGGTCAAACACATGTCATTCTCTACTTTGTCCCACACCCAAAATTGCCCTTTCTACTCCTACTGGAACGTGAGCTCTCAACTGATAGTTTCTCCTAGTTTTTATCAGATGGTAAGCTATGAACCGCGAACGACTTTGGTTAGACGGTGAATAACTATGCTCTTGTCTCACACGTGTCTGCTTTAGCGCTCAGAGTTGATAACGTAGGAGTCAAAAAATTTACGTCTTTAAGGTTACATGAAAGCTAGGGTGTTTTCAGGAATCTAAATATGTATTTGAAGGTTGATCGTTTTATTTTATGACTAAGTAAACGAGGGTGAATTGCAACTTTAATTCTAAAAATGACGTATGCTCAAGTGTGGAGGTGAGGATCTTGAGACACTAAATTTTAACTTCAGATGGCGAAAAGTAATAATGTAGAAAGGACACTTTGTGATAATAAATAGTATGGATGAAAATTCAGGGGTATAAACTTGAGTAACTTTGAACAAAATAAACAAAAAATTTTAGGAGAGGTAATGCAAGATATTTGGGGAGAAATGGGAAGGTTTGAACAATGCAGTTGCAGATTTTGGGAAATATAAGTTAATTTTTAAACTCTAAAATAAGGGAAGTACCCCCTTTTGGGAAAGGGGTTAAGGTATTTGCCAAATATGAATTGTAGCTTTAACAGGGTGAGAAGTAAGTTTGAAAGATAAAAGGTTTAATAAGAGATACGGGAACATTTTAAGTTGTAAATTAACTTAAGCATAGTAGAGAAGTTAGAAACTCTTCAGAAAACAGTGATAGCACGTCGGAAGAAAATGAAAAACACCAACGCCAAGTTTGGCTAGCTACTCTCCCAACTTTCTTTTTCGGCCATTATTGTTCATCAGATCTGAGTTTTGACATCAAATGACGCCTTAGAACGATTTGTTAGGAAATTATCAAAATCTTTGAATTATTAGGGTGAAATAAGGCAAAAGAAACCTTAAAACTGACAAGGTGTCACAGAGGCAGAGTTTAAAGGTGGCTTTTTGTATTAACGATGTAACTGAAAGGTTCTTGTTCAAGCTTGCACAACAAATTTGAAGCATAGATAAGGCCAATGGATATTTGTAACAATGTTCTACGACGGCTCTTTTAAACAATTATTGGGAACCAAATCATGTCAAAGAGGTAGTATCGCACGTTTAAAAAGAGTTACCGTTGATATTCAGTAGGAAAAGAAATTTAAACGTTCCGATTCGTAGAGATTGTCTTTGTGATAACATACGTAACCTCTGTCTTGTGTTACTTGTACCGCATGCTTGTTACTCCACTCAGAAACGCCCACTTCCTCTATTGTTTTGATACATATGTGACGTTTGTTAAATACACTAGCCTGTTTGCTCACGAAAGGGTATTGCGATGAATAGGGACCGTGAATGGCACTTTTCAGGGTACTACGGCAGGTGTGAAGGTCGACACGTGATGGGAATGGCTTATGATTGATTTTCACATGTTGTGCACATCCGTACATGTATTACTGGGAATTTATGAAGAACAAGAGATGAAATGCGTTTTCATTCTTTCATACTTTCCCTCTCTATTTCTTCAATTCATATCACTCCATTTACATGATAACAACGACATAACTTTGACTAATAATGATGATTAGGATGATAATGATAATGTTTAAACTACATTGCCGTGTTTGGCTTTGAAGTAATAAAATGAAAGGTTTCGAATTTTGGAGGAGGAGTAGTAGGAGTAGTAGAAGTGCAGTAGTGGTAGTAGTAGTAGTAGTAGTAGTAGTAGTAGTAGTAGTAGCAGTAGTAGCAGTGTAGTAGTAGTAGTAGTAGTAGTAGTAGTAGTAGTAGTAGTAGTAGCAGTAGCAGCAGCAGCAGTAGCAGTAGGACGAGGAGTAGAAGTAGTAGTAGTGGTAGTCGTAGTAGAAGAAGCAGAAGTAGTAGTAGTAGTAGTAGTAGTAGTAGTAGTAGTAGTAGTAGTAGTAGTAGTAGTAGTAGTAGTAGTAGTAGTAGTGGAGTATCAGAAGCTGATGTGGCGACTTGAAAAAAGTGAACTATATTATCACCGGGTCACCGCTCAGTTGGAAAAGCAGCACGCCGCGTGGGTTCCAGGTTCGAATCCCGGTGGTGGCATCTTCATTTTTCTCTAGTATCTCTTCAAACTTGATCTCTTCTATAGCACGATTTATTTCGATGCTGTTCTCAAAACTTACCTTCAACTGCATCATTTAAACAGTTTGGCAACATTCTACGACGCGTCTACTCTAAGTCTGCTCATCATGATTACGCTTGCGGTGCTAAAATCGGTAACCACTTGACCATTAAAGACTTGTTGATTGTCAACTGGAGCTCTTATTGCCTTTAATAAACAAAGTGGTGTCGACTGATGGCGCCAGTTGAATCTTTGTTAATCGAGCGATTGTATTCAGAGGCCAGCGATATTAATAATTATCCCACTAATTGTAATAACAGTACCAATATAAAAGCATATGGCAAAAGATACGTTGAACCTCGACGTGACTCAGATCTCGAGATGGAGGGTCGGTTACTCATTGATTGTAAGCAATACAGAGAATTGATAAGTTCAACAAATGTATATTTCTCTCTACATCATACAAGGCTCGAAGTCTAGCAAGTCAGAGTATGGTATTATAATACGAGTTCATCATGGAAAGAACAATAATACCAAACTAATCAATAGTTATGGATTTGTAACAGATAATAGACTCTGGTTATATCCATTCCTCATTACGTCCCGAAAGACAATCTAGTCTTTCCTATGCCACAGACGTGATGATCCTGGTTTAGTTAAACCTAAACGAGAGAACATCGTAGTAAATGGAGAACTCTTTGCACGTTACTATGAAGACACTCACTCTGAGATTAACTACAGTAGGTCTGCATGTTTATTTAGATCTCGAGGCAATAACTCATTAATAGTTTTTCCGAAATACCCAACGTTTTTATCAGTTTCGCCACATTCCTGCAAGACTCCTGCAGTTTTGCGCTGCTAGGTTATATAGGAATGAAGAATTAGGTGTTGTGGACCTAACAAGCTCACAAACTAAACAAAGAAAATAAATAACAATAATAATTAAATAATTACAGCAATGGCTGGTAGGAGATGATAGTAATATAACGATCATTTTTTATTTATTTTTTCAACATCATATTTATTTATTTATTTGATAAACTACAATTTCGATAATCACTTTATAGGCATATCTAAATCTTCTTAATACAAGCAATGAACAAAACAATTTAACTGTGGCACTATAATAAAAAATTTGTGAAAAAAATGTTGACTTACGTAACAAAATAAGAGAACTTTAAATTAAGTCACAAAAAATGTTAACATAAGATGACAAGGTAATAATAATGATTTTTTTTAAAACTTAAGTGCCATATATTTATTCTACAACTTGACAGAGAAATAAGCGTCGACACTGTGCACATCATTCTCGCTGTTTTCACCCATTACGACGGGGTCAGCAAGATTTTATAGGAATGGTAAATGGTACAAGAACAGTACAAACATAGTCAACATATTACGAAAAACAAAACAAACCAGAAAAAAGAAACAAAAGAAAAGGGAAAGAAAGTAACTAAATGAAAAGAATTAACACCAAGAAAAACAAAGTAAACCAACTTTAATTAATAAAAGTCGAGGTTTGCTGGATTGGGATAATCCTTGTTTCTCCTGCAGAATATGTAATACGAAGAGCGCAAGGCCACTTCAGTAAGTTTGCCGAGGAGTTTCTTACTGTCAACGACATAACAAT
>JAAAKL020002404.1:0-26245 GCA_010016065.2 Carybdea cf. marsupialis auct. non (Linnaeus, 1758) | reverse complement strand
AGCGTTGAGACAAAAGTCTAGCTATGTAGCTAACAACGCTGCTACAAGTCAGTTGATACAATTCATGCGGACTATGCCATGTTGCTAAAACTAAACACCCAAATATATGTATACAGATGCAAGGTTTAACCATACCACTAAAAACAAAACAAAAATATGTTAAAACAAATTGGTCTCTCAACATACGCAATATAATCTATCTTCAGTGTTTGTTCTTACCTGACCGCATAGCCCATAAACGGTCTAAAAATTGTTTACAAAAAAGTAAAGATTAGAGTAAATTAAAACGATGAAGAATGTTTTTATTACTCGCCTGTATCCTGCTTTCTTCCAAAGTCGTCAACTACTTATTTTTTAAAATCATTTTCTTCTTTGTAAGCACTTGGTAGCTGAAAAAAGCATGTTGTAAGATATCTTCCATTGACTTGCCTTTTTTGTCGATCTAGGATGGCATCACTGATAATTCTACCTAATCCCCATGTACGTATCAGGCAAAACATCTTGCAGGCGAAGCCCATCCATTTAATATCCAAAACTATTAAAGCAAAATTCTTAGTTTAAACAACCCACAAACATGTGGAGTTCAAAATCGGCACCTTTTCTCTCCTCCTTCCTGTAGTTGAGTCCCTTGGGTGCAGAAGTATCTGGTTTGTACTGTCAAAATAGTTACTTTCTAGAGAATGTCTTTACCTTCATCCTCATTTAAAAATATAAGCAGTAAGTAACCTTGAAAGAAAACATTACTTTAAATTGTTAATGCTTCGTTTAGAATGTCAAAACTCAAGAAGATTTTGGACCTGGGATCCCTCGGGCTTTACTAGGATTATGGATGGGCTCGTATGTACTAAATTTTAAAAGTTAATCAATGCATTTTAAGTTTTAGTTTAACTTAATGTTTTACAGCATTTCAAATTTATGTATTACTCGAGCGCAGATGGACGACCAGTATACTTGTAAAATTGGCCGTCAAATAGAGAACAGACTTTAAGATTACAATAGAAAGTTGGCATATTTTAGATTGACGCGCTAAATGACTTACCTCATCACCGAGAGCGTTCACCAGGATTGCTCGTTGGTTTGATTCCACTTAATAGTCTTTGTGTAAATATGCAAAACTATTTAAAATATTTATTAAACATTATTGTGTGTTTTTCTTTACACACTTTGTAAGAAACAAACCGTCTCTCCTTTTCGTTTCAAACCTAAAACGTATTAAAATTGTACTTCTTTGTCTTGTTGGTTACCCACGAACACATACCTCGATATTTCTTTAATTCTTGAATGTACGTAATCATTATCGACAGGGTGTACACATTGGTTTTATTACTTTTCTTTCTAGACAAAAGTTAAGGCAAAGGATTGATGGAAAACTCCTGAACAGATGTGACATAGACTGTTGTGATCGTTTACATTTGACGTTGAAAAAGTTCCGAATGTAAAGTGAAAAGACTAGATGATAATGTGATAATAATCTAAAAGAGTTTCTATCAGTAAGATTATACATGGCATTAAAACGTCTTGTCAGCAAATGTATAATTCAAGTTTTCCCATTTACAGCTATTTATTCAAGGGCATTTTGAATTTCTAGAATCTTAGTTCCTTACCCTTTAATTACAATAGATCAACTGTATTTGATGGAATGCTTTGTCTTATTCATTACCAATACATGCTGCAATTCGTCATCATCATTATTATAAATGGTGAACACATACGTGTAACATTTGGCATCAATACGTATGCTAATGGAGCATAACTGTATTTCATAAATACTCAGGGACAACCAAATAATCCTTGATGTTACGTACAGAGCAGAATTCTGTATTTATGCAGTTCTCGTAGTCACTCCATCTCATTGATGAAACTGTTACTTTTTTCTAGTAGTATCAAAGCAATATAACTGCGTTAATGGACACTGATTAGTCAAAATACAGCACCAATCAGGCAATCGATTCAAATCGGCTCTCAGTTGGGTATACTTTTCATCCTTTCCTTTTCATACTCCATTCTGAAGATTTGCGCCCTAAGGAGCATCAGGGGGGGAAAGGCTTCGAGAACCCAAAAAGGTTCACTTTTTGCCGCCGTTAAGATGTCGAAAATCTCCAACGTCGTCACATTTCCCTGAGTAAGGCACCTCTCATTGTTTCTTGCCCTTTAACTACATTTCTGCTTACGCATATAACCACATGTATTCATTGTCTTGCTGCCGGTAGTTTTGGATTATAGTAATACAAAGTAGAGTTGTGCTGTGTTACTTGCAAATTTTGATTTAATGTTGCGTCACAAAGCCCGATTGACCTACTGGTTTTACAAATGCCTTACGTGTACATCTGATGTCATCCTTACTCCTGACGACCTGCTGTAATGTCACGTGATGACAATAACAGGTTATCTTTGTAACGCTGATCCAAACGTTGATGCAACTGGGTCGAATCTAGCAATATAATAAACGTCTAGTTCGTATTCTGCGGATACAGATATCCACGCCCTGCCCTGCACTGATGAGCCCACAAAGGGCGATACAGTACTGTCTGCAGAATGAGTATATATATGTAAACATATATACATTTGCGAATTTAACTTCCTTCCTTCCTCAGAGCATATACGTCTTAGTCTTAAAGCCTGGCTATGCCGAAAAGCCTGCTTGGTATGGTAAGGGGAGCACGATGTGAACTGAAGATACTGGTGAGTATCGGTTGGCTTAACGAAAAGGTCTGTCTCAACTTTAACATCATTTGTGAGTAGCTTGACATCCAAAAATTCAGTGCCGGGTGTCGACTTATTAGATGTGAATTTAAGGGTGGGAAGGAAAGAGATTATATAGCCTATAAATCTTATAAACTTTTCCTCCCAATGACCCCATAACATAAAAACATTGCCGATGCACGTTGAGTTTCAAGCTTTATCTCCGTATCGCCTTTTCGTCAAAGTCTTCAAAAAATATTATAGTTTAAGGGAGCGCAAAATTTATGCCAATGGCAGTACCTCGATACTGCCGTTATCGTTATGTATAAAGAAATCGTGTTTTAATATAAACTCTGCTAACGTCAAAAATTTGCCAGGAGCACCTTCTTATCTTCCCTAGACTCCTTTAGCAAGCAAACCTCCTTTGACAAGAACTCAAGCATAACTATCCTTATCTCATTAAAGACTTTCAAGTTAATTGACAGTCGGCGAGAGAGGATAGAGCAATATCTGTATGTCTTTTTTCACCACAGCATTCCTGAACATACAGAAAACAATATTTGCAGGCCTAAGCTTATCGGACAGCGCCGGAACATTCAACTAGTGTGGAATACTAGGGGTACAGCCCTACGATAGCGAATATACAGAACTTTTCGTTGGTTTTTAATGTGGGGGTATTTCTTATTTTCTTTTAAAAAACCCTGTAGTACCTTTTACATCAGACTTGCCCCTTTAGCAATATGCTGTAAGTGCTCATCGGAGAATGCTAAAATACCCTCTGTGAAACATCCACAGTTCGAAACTACTGAGCTCCCTAATACATCGTAAAGCCTCTTGTGGACCTTAGGGAGATAAAAGCTTCCTAACTGAGCATTCTTAATTTTAAGGACTTATTGTTTTCTTAGCGATTTCATCTCTTTGGTTAATTAGCTAGATAATAACATAAGTACTTTTCTCAAGTTGGTCTCTGAGCTCCGTATCGCAGGAACATAAACTTAGCGTCTGAGAGTTGGGTATTTTTCTCCTCCAAATAGTCCTTCCTCAGATCACTACTGCCAATCCTTTATCAGCCTCTTCAATAATTATCGTATTATCATTAAGTAACTTAAGAAGTGATAAATATACAGATCTAACAATTCTTTACCGTCCTTTGACTATCTGTTAATGGATTCACTTTTCTTTGTTGATTCTATGCAGAAAACGACTCTCAAAGTGAGGAGAGCACCGTTGTTTAACCAAACAAGATTTATGAAGTGGATGCTTATGTGATAAAACTTTCGCAAAAAGTGGAAGAGGGGACGTGACCCTTTCTCCCATTTCCTACGGCTCTGTTCTTCAGTGTATTTAGAATGTAGTGTATACTTTAGTTACAGAAAAGCAAAAGGCGGTTTAATGCTTTAGATACTTACATACTATAAACATCAATGTCAATATGAACGCAGATTTTAAAAAATTTTCCCCAACGTTGTCCGACATTGTTTCTGGTAGTTCAGCCAGAATCTTCGTCTTTTATAAGCTGCGATTGGAAAGATAGTCATTCAATGAATGAGTTAACGTATAAAATATTTGATCAATCATTTCATCAATTTCTTGAGCTATTTAGTTGTATAGAAGTGAGAAAGTCCTTACGTTTTCAAAAATCTACTTTTTATCTGTTTATTCATTCCATTATTAGCTGTAACACCGATAAGCTTCTTCAACTGAAGTGTTTACTACCTTAAGTGTATTTAAATTTGCTACTGTATTGTATTTCGCGCGGACTTGAATTCGCGCGTTTTAAATTCGCGCACCCAAAATCGATATAATCGCACGGACTGAAATTCGCGCACCTTACATGCCGGAGAACACAATGAAATTGAATGAAAATTGATGGTTACAAGCTGTTTTCTGTCAAAAAAATTAACAACAATGAACTTCAGTTTGTATTTGTCAATCATGAATCAAGAATAAAATCACCATCGAATCAGTACATCCTTCAAATTATGACCGAGAGCTCAGAGCCGTTGTTAGAAATCCAAAACATCGAAGGTCTCCGATTGCGCAGGGCGGCTTAGAAATCTCAATCACATCAACAGTTAACAAAGGAGATGCGCCTGACAAAGTTTTTAAGAAGATGAAGGAATTTGTTGATGATTATTACTTAGAGCCTTGCCAGATTCCTGCAACAGAAAATCTTGCCGGAGAAGAAGAAGATGATGACGTAGGAATCCATCATTTGTAGTACAAATTGAATGATTTCCAAGAAGAATATAGTTTTTTGATGAAGGTGAGCTGTGTACTGTGCCAGTACAGTTGAGTAAAAAATGTATGACAGTTGTTATAAGGCGCAAATTAGCAACTAATGAGAGAAATTCTAAGGTTGTATTTTTAACCTTTTGCGTCGACTAATTTGCGCACAGTACTTAAATTCGTGCACTAAAGGGTGTGCGAAAAATAGTCCTGCGCGAATTTAAATACACTTAAGGTAAATTCTTACTGTCATTTTTCTCGTTCGAGTCCTTATAAATGCTAGTTTAATGTTATAAGAATTTCCTCTCCGATTTTATTTGACAGTAAGAAGAAAAATTTTCCTAAAACTAAAAGACCAGTCTTGATTACGCTCTTCTCGTTATAAATAAATAAAGAGAAGCAACAGAAAATTCATGAATGTGTTGCCTATTAATCATATCTCACGCTCTTACAAATTGGAAAGGTATCCCCACTTGGTACATTGTTGATAGGTGACGTAATAAATCGTAGCAACTGCCATTTAGAACTCGTCTTAAAATGTCTTCAAACATGGTTTTAGCATATATAAGTCTCTTTAACATAGGAGGAAATAGAGAAAAGTGCCTCACCCGAATGCATGTTGTATCAGAGCCTAAGACACGCCTAGCTACAATATTGGATTATGAAATGCGCAAGTTTCCCTAACCTCCGTTCCAAACATCGTTAAGTATGAAAAAGAGCATTTTGGAGACTTGCATGACAGACCAAATAATACCGGGAATGAAGATCCCTTTTATCTGGCAAGCATCTTGCCTGATTCGTTCCATTTTCAGCGACGATTTTGTAAAACCTTAGCCTCTATTAGTCTAGCATTGTAGCTACAAGGAGGTAATCAACTTGATAGAAATGAGAAACCAGGAGTGTTATCTATCAATCGTATATGTTTCTTTTACCTTGCGTCTAAGATGTTCGTATGCGTGTTTAGAACTTAAGTTGAATATAAGACGTTTAATGAAGTGGTTTCTTCTCAGGCATACATTTTCGAGGTTTTAATTCAGATAAAAAAATTATTGCGAAAGGTTTCCACGAGAAGACCTCGTATCGACTCTCTATCAATTTTCAAGAAGTTACCCCCAGAGACTTTGCAACACAATTTGTAAAGGTAAGAGCCCAAATGAATGGAGTTGACTATCTAAAACTAAGAGATTCGTGCACTTCGTAACGGATGTCGGAAAGGAATAGTAATATTCAAAAATTTCCAATCGAGTTGTTTAAAGGCAGTCGAGGGCGACCTGGAGGCTCCCTTCTCAAGTGGCTTGTGCCCGAAGGCAGGGAGGTGCTCCACTCCTCTTCCTTGTCTTTCCACAATTTTACCCCAGTATAAACTGGTTCCCGATTTCCGACCTCGGAAAGACGACCCGCCAGGTTGGCGGCCAGTTTGATGGCTCAGTTTGCAAATTGACGAAAAGACAAACTTTCAAATCGCCCAGAATGAGATTTGAACCTGGAACCTTCTGCACTCAAAGACTGAACCACTAAGCCATCGCGTCAAAGCAATAATCATACTCCTTATAAATAGCAATGCCCAGCAAATTATGCGTAAATATAGCATAATTAAGGCTAGTAATACACTAACAGGCAAACGATAATCAATCAAAGCTTTGATGTCTTTAAGACATCATCGTCAGAGTTAAAACTTACATGGAACTAAGGAACCGATTTATAGACAAAATAATCTATCAGAACAAGGCAAAGGTTGTTAGAAAGGTGGGTAAAAACTTCATCAAGACTAACACTTTTATTTTATAGTTTCACCTGTTTACTTTGGTTGGTGCCATAACGTTAATCTGCTTCTCAGATTCATACAATTTCACAGAAAAAGAAAATTATTGATATAAGCATCAGTAGCGTAAATATCCTACAAAATTAAATTGCCGAGCCCCATGACATGCCCATGTTTCACTTTGTAGATCTAGTGTACTGTTAATCTAATCACGTGTATCTGTACTTACTGTCATTGAAAAGAAACAAAAAATACAATCCTTAATAACCAAGAACGAACCCTACACAGTTCAACAGTTTGAATTTCCATGCTATTCTTTTCACTCAAAGCAATTTCTATTGCAACTTCAAGCCAGATAGACCAAGATCGGTAAACTTAGACGTTGTTTATGCCACACGCTCCTCAGCATCGGGCAATATCGTTACATCAAAAATTTAATACGACTAACCTATTTGAAAATAATATGGTTTTGTATATTCATGCCCCTACGTATTGGGTCGTTGAGTATTTATGTCGTAATAAAAGCATGTACTTTTAGCCTTCTTTATACATATGTTGATGTGAGAGTAACATCTGCAATTGTATTTTCTCCAAAGCTAGATCATCAGAAAGATGTAGTGTGAAACTTTTTGTCCCTTAAGAATTTCAGGTGTTTTTTCCCTAAATTCCCTACGTACTCACTTCAAACATGAGATGGTTTCTCCTTTTTTGAACGGGATATATTTGTTGCGACAAAGAACAGCAAACGATAATGGTGAAAGCCATTATAGGCCTAATCGATAACAAAATTTCTACACCAAAAAAGGATGGCCATGGAATTCATCTTATTAAAGCAAAGGTTTTTATGCAAAGATGAACAGAGAATATTTGTATTAAGGAATATGCTAAGTACTTAGTGTAATAAAAGAATTTTAATAAATACACTTTGATTGTTTTCTAGGTTTAGATTTCTGATTAGGAACGCAACAGCATACAAAAACCCATTTATATTGTATAATGAGGCAAGTTCTCGTTCTTAGGCAATGTCATTAATTCGTTATCCACTTAAATGACCCCCAAATGTATGGTCTCTGTATCAGGTGACTAAGTAAACGATGGTCATCTTCTCTATGTTAGGCCTCTAAGGTACTCAATCGTCTTAAGCAACAGTGGAAATTATTATCAACATATTGTCCGCCTCCAGAATCAGATATACACACATGCTTTTCAAATCACTCGATACTTCTTGATTATTCTCAGCTTGAAGATTATTTCTCCATAACAAATTTATACAATTAAGTGCTTTTTGTATCGTATAGAATTTTTAATTGACTGAACTGAAATACATGAGAGCATTGTAGTTTAATTTGATTTTCTGCTGGAGTTTTTAAACTTTCGTATCTACTTCGAGATTTTTTCGCTACTAAAATAATAAAAGGGCTCGGGACAGAATCGAAACTGGAAGATAAATAAACATCAAAAGGTTAAGAAATCGAAAATGAAAAACGTCATGGAAAAGAAAATGAAAGTTTCTTATCAATGTTGTTCCAGAAAATTCTCTTGGTTAATTATTAATTTTCTATTTGATTGCAATACGAGAGTTTGTATACAGGATAGCCGAGTCATATGTTAATTAAAGTTGCTAGAAGAATGTAAAAATGGTCCATTATGAAAAGAAATATAATCTCGTTGAAGACAGATCTTCGTCAGACGAACCCACAAAGGCACGGTTGACACTAGTAAGAACGGAAAAGTTCCCAATATTTTTACTCGTAACATATTCCTGCTTGAACTATAAAGCAATATAAATGATCCTCCTGTGACGAATCATAGAGTTCACAGCAGCAAATAAAGTTTAAAATATCATAAAAAATCAGCTACGACAGTGACATATACCAATGATTATAAAATACAACCGCTGATGGCAAGCAATCGATAATGAAGTATGAAGTGTATTCATTAGGAAATCTTACAATACGCTTTCACCCTTATAATATATACCCTTATATCACCATTATAATCCATTCTTGTAAAGAAATATCGCAACAACATATTTTAACTTAGTTTAAAGTGTAAAAGTGAAGCGTATCGTTACCCTGAAATTAAAATATAAATAATTTAGCATTTTCAACAGTTACGACGACTAGTCAAGGTTACTTGCTCATGCTATTGATAGCGACATAAGGTGAAATTTACGAGCAACGTTAGAACTTCAATCTCCTTGTTCCCACTGTATTTGTCACTGTGACAAAATCAGCTTATTTCAAGTTAGCCAAACAGACATGATATCACGAGTATATTTAAGTACAACCTTTTCTTATTACACTTGCAAGTGAAAGATGGTAGTAAAACAAGACATGAGGAGTTAATCCGAAAACAAGCAGTGGTATAGACAACAGCCTCGTTGTTTTTTGTCTATTATCCGCCTTTGATAAATGTTTACTTTCATTAGCATAAACTCGTCTATACTTCAGATTACTATGAAACATAATTTATTAGGTAAACACATGTATGTTGATAAAGTACGATGAAATACATTGTTTACAAGAAAATTTACGATGTAACGTAAATTTCAAATATATATTTACTCACCTGTCGGTTATGTATCAACTTGATTTCAGTTGTCTGAAGCGCTCGCATGTTAGACTACTTTATGAACTCAGTAAAGGACCGTAAAGCATTATCTTGAATGAACAATGAGGAGGGTTAATGTGGCTATACCAACGCCACGATTATTTGCCAAACTCAATGGATCAAAAATACACAAAACCAAAGCATTTCCTAACTTTTGATAAATAACTAACCAAAGTCATTACAACAACAAATGTCTTAGTATTGTAAAGAAAGCATTATTGTTCTCCCAAACGCACAACCAAAACCTAAACACATGGGAGGTATTATGATCCAACAAAAAATATTAAACACAGTTATCAACTTGTAGCTTGAAATGGAATTCATTGACTTATTAAATGTTTGACTACATTTTGGAGTTGCTAACAGTTATCATGATGGTTTACAAAAGACGTTGTGTCTATGACATGCTCGATTCCTTTACAGTTGAAATCATCATTTTTTGTAGGATCAAGTGGCAAGGTAAATGTATAGATCTCCAGGCCATAAATTCGAACTTAATGAGTAAAAACGTGTAAACCAGAGCAATGACACATTAATTCTTCTTTGCTCAAGAATGGTGACACATCTCGGTGATTTCACTTCAATAATTATTAGTAGTAGTATTTTTATTATTATAATCATTTTAAGGATTTTCTGTTATTTAAGATCATATCATGTGCAGCAAAGATTTTATAATTTGAAGGATAGGAAGGATTCTTTGGTAAGGAAAGTTACTATAAAATTTTGTATTTCCATTATGCCTCTATAATGAGTAATGAATGTTGTTACATGAAGAAACAAGAAGATTTGAAGTTAAAATATTATATTGTTTTGTTGTTGTTTTTACGTGTTGGGTTTTTTCTTTTAAATGTATATATATATATATATATATATATATATATATACGATTTAATAACTACGTGTTTTCAGTTGCTACTGAATTTGTCAAGTATCATTTGCCATAAGAACCACAGACTCCACGCAAGTGAGGATCCTCTCAGATTCTTTGATATTCCTTTGTTATTCTTTTTTCCCCTCACGTCTCAGTTACATTCCGCAGATTAGACACATAGATGTCTCCTCAACATGATGGCCGACAACTGTGCGCCTCTTGTGATGTCAGTCAGATCTAATAACCAATGCTAGGTGTTTTGCATCATCATTATTATTATCATCATCATCATTATCATCATTATTATTTGTTTTTCTTGGTGTTGATTCTCTTTATTTATTTATTTTCTTTACCTTTCCTTTTCTTTTTCTTCTGGTTTGTTTTTGTTTTTCGTAATATGTTACCGATGTTTGTACTGTTGTTGTACCAATTTCACTTCTATAAGATCTTGCTGTCCCCGTCGTAATGGCTGAAAACAGTGAGAATGATATGTAAAATGTCGAAGCTTATTTCTCTGTAAAGATACAGAATAAATATATGGCACTGAAGTTTAAAAAATTATTATCATCATCATTATTACCATCATTATTATTATTATACTGAAATCTCTGAAGTGACCTTGTAGACGTAAACGAAAAGGTTACAATCATAAAGTTAGAAGTATCGGAATTAGGCTTTGATTCAAAAAATATTTCAAAATATCAACCATAATTAGCAAAACATGTTGACAATGAGAAACTCCTCAGAAAACCTACTAAAGTGGCATTGCGCTCTTCGTATTACATATTCTGCAGGAGAATCAATGATTGGCCTTATCCAGCAAACCTAGACTTTTATTAATTAAAGTTGGTTTGTTTTGTTTTTCTTGGTGTTAATTCTTTTTATTCATTTATTTATTTAAATAAAAGTTACAGAATAAATATATGGCATTATTATCTTAAGTTGGTTTTTTTCTGTTCTGGTAGTTGTTGTTTTTTCTTTGTGAATCCATCTAGATCCGCTAGTCCCCAGTGAACTTGCTGGGCGACAACAGTGAGAATGTTAACAATGGAACAAATGAATAAATGTCATTGGAGTTTGAAAAAAATCATTCCTATTACTATTATTATTATGATATTGTACAATTTAGTAAATTAAAAAACTCTTGATGAAGTTAAAGAAAGGATGATGATTATTAATATTATCATAATGATTATTTTATTCTCGTTCAATCATAAAAATATAGGTCTTTTCTAGAAGAAGAAAAGATGATAGTTTTTGCATGCATAATAAGAATGTATTTTAGTAAAGGATAAATCGTCAAACAGAAATATACATAGGAGTATATATAAACTACAGCTACAGATGGTTTTTATACAAATAGCTACGAACCGTTTGCATTCATTAAAGCATTGCCCTGTTTGGCTTGCATTTGGAAGTTGAATTGGTAAAGTGCCGGAAGCACTTGCTGCCAGGTATTCACAACAAAATACTTTATTCATTAATCGTTATATCAATTTCGAGTTCCATATTATAGGTACACATTTTTGATGGAATCATAGTTACCATGCAACGTTTCTACTAATCTCTGACATGGGCACGTCTTTCTGAAGTGAATATGAGGAGCTTAATATTTATTTTCACCCTACTAAATCAGCCTTAGGGAAAGAAAGATATTCCTCATGGTCTCCTGTTTGAAAATTGTTTTCCTTTCAGTGGCTATTACATTGCTTTTGTCATTCAGCCCAATTGCATGTCCACTATATACAGGCCATTTTTCTTATGATGTTTAGAATTATTCTCTATCTTCCTATCTCCTTACTTACAGCGCTATTTCTCATTGTGCCTCTGAGAGTATACAATAAGTATACAACGCCAACGTATCGCTTTCCAAGCTCCCAAAGCATGCAACTGTCCCGGATATTGTTTCGGCAGGGTCCAAGTCTCCCTTGTCTAAACTGCAGAAAAACGCAAGGTTCAGTAAAATTTGCTAAGAAATGTTTGCTCAGCTGCATTCTCACCGCAACTTCAGATAATTTTAACCTGTTAACCCGAATTACAAATTAGGGTACTAAGCTCATTCCTCGTCATAGAGTAACAGAGAATGTGTCTGATGCTACAATGTTACTACTATAATCGTTATTATATTTGCCCTTAAGGGTAACTAGTATCATATTTATAAGTTTTTATACTGGGGATATCTAATAGAACTTAAGTGTTGGCACCAATGGTAGAGGAAGAGTATGCTATATTTCAACCTGAGCTCGAATGAAATTTTGCTTACCGCCCTTTGCCAATGATTTGTTTAATACGACCGAATTGACATGTACAGGAGCACATCGTTATTTTCTCTTTCAAAGCATATCAGTTCTGTTTCATTATCACCCCCATGTCAAAATCAAAGTAATAGCCTGCAAGCTTTGAATTGAGAATCCAGCTAGTCAATGTAAAACCGTCCCCTTCTGCTCGCAAAATCAGATAGCATAATCTCGAATTTGGTTTATTGGTCAAGACCAGGGGTCGGCAACCCAAAATGTTGAAAGAGCCATATTGGACCAATAAAACGAAAAAAAATAAAAGCCTTATATAAGTCTGATAATGAAGGCAACACATGCTGTATGTAGCTATATTAGCTATATTAGCCTATATCAATATTTATTATACACATTCTTACAACATTGGGAAACGTTCAGAATGTTTGTGTCATGTTTGTCCTCCTACAGTCAACCATATTATACAAAAATTTTCCTCTCCCATCTTTTTCCATTTAGAAATTTATTTGAAAAAGCTCCAGGGAGACTCTAGGGCAGCTCTTAAGAGCGGCGGGTTGTCGACCCCCGGTCAAGACGAAAGAGCAAAGCAAAATTCTAACCGTTTCCCATGTACATTGTAATCCTCACAGTTGGTATGGCAGTGTAATAAATTAGAAGCCACTGGTATGAAACATCTTATGCAGGTACTACACATCATCTCTTGTTTAGCTTTTAAAAGTCTGTTCTGTTTAGTGCAGTAGTACATAGCTCACAAGTTAAGAATCACAGCAAAGTTATATCTGGGGTCATTGTTTTGCATTTGTATTATTTACTTACCTCTTCCAAATCAATGTGATTACATCCACGTCGAATAGCTATCTCTCATCTAATTAACAAAAGGGGTCAAATTTCAACTATTTACCTTATGATATCATTATTTGGCTCTTGTGGGTCTTGATTTTCAAACTTTATTTAATTTCATATGAAACTTTTGCATTTGTGAAAGAAACACAAATGTTTGCCAGGAAACAGGTAAGATGACAAATATAATATAATGTAATATACTTCCTCCAATCCATAATTTAATTCATAACATTAACTCTTCTAATCAAAACTAACGCTCTTTCTCAGTATTAATGGTTGAAATCAAGTCATGTGTCTGTCATGGAAACAGTAGAGACGATCTAGGCCACCCCTAGTTTTTCTATCCATTTGTGATCTAACTTGACAATAGCTGTTATTCGGACACTTCTTTAGCGAAAGGCGAGTAAGATTGTAAAAGACTAAAATTATTTTCGGCATGAAAAAAATACTTTGAATTGAATTAAACTAGCCTCTGTAACTTAACTAGTCTTTAAAGGGAATTTCGTTTTGTCCTATATACTACTTCCCAATATGCTACAAAATGGTGATGATAATGCTGAGTCAGACACCGACAACTGCAACGACGAAAGATGCAACTCATCTGTCACTTTTTTTTTCATTTTTTCAAATATTAAAATTAGTGGGATGGTATAGTTCTTTTTTTGAAAATTAAGCAAGAACATAACTTCAAATAACATTTAGAGTTAAATTCCCTATTACGGTTTACTACGGATGCTGAAGGTGCTTCACATGATTACCAAGAAGGAGTTTTTGCATGCCATTGATAAAAATAACTTACTTTTCCGCGTTCTTTAATCATACCACTGATCATAGCTTTCTCGTTATTATCATAATGACCGCTACCCCCAGTAGAATAAAAGAGTTTTACCTTTTAAAGTGCAGTTTTTGAAAGTGAAAGTTTTACGCTGCTGATGCATTTTTGTACACAAGATCACCTCCCAACTTAATTGGTTTTTTAATGTTCATAAGCCTCCTTCACTACAATATCGATTTTACCGCTAATGTTTTGTCCTTGTCTGAGCATTAAGATAAGTCAGGCTTCTAGCAATTCCACCACTTCAGTTTATATAAACACACTTACGTTAGTGTTCTCACTGTATACATTTTTCTTATAATGGCAACCTCACCAGCGCACTATTCAGTATTTACTTTGTTATTTATTACCTTCACAATTTCCCCTCAAAACTGGCAAACTGAAAATCAATTTGACGTAAATGTGCTCTTCCATGATACGATTGAAGGATGCATAGAGGTATTTATGAACAAGCAAAGCAGCAGTAGTTTTACGTTTCCTGAAATGTGGAAGCTTGTTCAAAGAAAATATCTTTAAATTATACTGAGGAGAAAGAAGAAAGCACAGAGTGAAGCTAAAAATCAATTCCTTATGTATCTACTATCTTCCGTTAGTGTATAGTGACTAGTTTTTGAGTTTACATGTTGTTTAGAAGCTTTCTACATCCATATCCAAAACAGATATATCAGACGTGCATACGATTTGTAACTTGTTCACATTCAAGCTTTCATACACAATTCCTTTAGTGCTGCTTCGCAACAGGGCTATTCCGCTCTGAAACATCCCCAAGCTTATACAAAACAGATAATTCCGACTCCGAGTTCACAACTCCTTAACTTCATAGTTTCCTTTGACTTACAAGTAAATAAAAGTAGTCCATAAATCCAAAAGTTCTTTTGATAGCACCTGAAATATTTTTACAGGCATCATTTCTTTATACATAAATTGTCTTACTACTTGTTGTAGCAGGAGTGACATGAATAACAGAAGGAAAATAAAAAAGTTCAAGTATAAATAGATGGTTTTTCAGATTATCTTCAAATTGAAATACATCCAGTAGATACGAGACAATTATGTAGATTTTACAATCCGCAACCGCGTTAATCGCATGGTAGTTATTAAAGTAATTAATGAAAATGGTAGCCCATGGTGTATATTTTACATATAGTTATTTACCTATATACCTATATTATATATATAATATACCTATATTATTTTTTGAGAAATGTCTTTCAGATGCAAACCTGTTCTTACTTCATTTAAAAGTTTTGCCATAAGTCGCATTTCATTTAGTGGGAATGAATTTTTTAAGATTTAAATACACCGACCTAATGAAACTTCAGAAAGGGGAATTTATTTAGACATTTCATAGCTCATATTTGCTATTAATACAATCATTTACAAAATTGTATTCGATTGATTTCTGCCTCTCCTACTTGTCTATTTCAAATTTGTGAAGACTACGTTTGCACGTTACTTAAAGATCTTGACGTCGCTCTAAGCCCTGCCAGTAAACTGATACATAAGAAAGAAACGAGCCTCAAAAGCATCTTAAAACAGGTAAAATGACAAGTAAAAGAATTGGTTGTTATATTTACCGTGAAAACTATGTAGCATCAACCCAAATAACATATAAAATTGCCATAGAAATTAAAGGACCTTTGATAAATATCTTCTCTCAGCATTGCAGACGAGCATGCTCCTCTAATTCGGTTTAAACATTCTAAGCTATTAACGATCTCGTTCCCGTGGTGCACTTACCAGCTAGGTTTCCTGCTCGGTTTACTACTGTGATTTTGCTTATGCTGCACTCAATATTTCTAACTGACCATCAATATGCCGTTCTCTTCAACACTTTCAGTAAAATATTGACGAAGACAGTTCAACGCACGGAAAAATATGTCTTTGAAAACCGCAAACTTTGTTTTGCCTTCTTTCGTAGAAGTGGCACTAATTTAACAGAGACAAAGCCCCCGAATACAACAATTTAACTGTAGCCAAATCAGATGAGGGTTTTCAAAAACGTCGTTTATTGAAACCAGCGACGTCCCTCATCAACCGAGACGACTTGATAGAATAGAAATATGCCAATTTTATTTAAGATTTATTAAGAAAGCTTCAATTATTCATATGTCTTGGTTGAAACTTATTAGAAAGCGTGGCTGTCATAGCAAAATGGCCTTAGAGGTTTATTTTGTTTTGTTTTGGGATGGTGATTATACAAAACCTCACTTAATATACGAAAAGATACGGCGTATCTTCTTGATTTCGAAGCAGGGTTCTAATGAGCGAAACAATTTACTCACGATCAGAATTCCCGTATCAATACTGCGAGCTTTATCACTGAAGATTGCTTGGGAATATCTTGGCCACTTTTAGATTGGATTTGTAGAGTAGACTTTTGTAGCCATTGACCTGGAGTTATACATATTGCTATTTATTGTATATCTAGGATGCACTTTAAATGTAAAATATCTAACAAAGTGTATAATTTTGTAATTGGGTTTAGCAGTGAGGTCACTTTCGTTTCTTTATACTGTATGAATTTTGAATATATTATGGTTACAGTAGCTAAAATTCTAGGCACACTAATTATTGCTAAACCGTTGCTAAACCGTTTTTTTCATCTCAAGAATTAAAGTTTTCTTACCACTTCAAGTAATTAATAAGGTATTTTGTGCCTAATTTGTAGGACGCATTATAGATAATCTAGAGTCTGGAATCTAGAGTCTGGAATAATCGTAGTGCTGGGAATAAGTGTTTTTGAAGAAAAGGGTAATGTATCTTGACTAAATGTGGGGTTAAGATAAAGGTCCTATGGTATTTAATTAAGGTGGGAAAATTTTGACAGGAAATCTAGTAACAAGACCTCTCTCTTATATTTTTTGTACAGAAGTCTGTAATTATGAAAATACTTAGAGATCACTCCGTAATGATAATTTTTGTAATTTTTATTCCAAATCCGAATTTAATAAATGTAGTGTCTTGAATAAAGGGGGTTTGGAGATGTCAAAATCTTATAACATGAATAAGCAGTGACACCATAGCTATCCAGGCCCCTAGAGTATGCAAAACTTGGAATATTGCTCAAAATGCAGCAAAGGAAAACTCGATCAATATCAATCTTTATATGAAGTTATTTTCTTTTTTAGATTGATAAGGATCATGGCTACACTATTCCAAAGTCCTTTTAAATTAGTATGCCATATGTCGCTAAAATGACCTCTATTTTAGGATAGTGCGAAGAAAAAAGTCTTCTGTTTGACAGCGAGTATGATATTTTAATGTATGCTTACTTGCCATATGCTATCGCAGCGTTAAAAACACTCACGTCCTTGGTGCTTCAACAGAGGGTAGGTGATCAGACCTGCCAAAAAATATTAGGGTAGGCAGAGCATATATTCATTGTTTCCAAAGTATGGGAAAGGAAAAAGACGAAAAACGCATTATCAGTTGCCAGAAGTTATGCCTTAATGAAATAATATACATATAAATAGAAACCAACGTATCAATATGCCCGGTATGCACTCTTTTCATGAGAAACTCATAAGAAACCAGTATCTACTGACTAAAAGAAAAGATCGCACACAAAACATGGTAGAGAAGGTGCAATGCATATAATTTTTTCAGTGACATATGTTCGCCAGGCTAGACGAAATACTAAAATAAGAGCTCGCCGGGCCGGCGGCGCCCTACCTTACCTATCCTCAGTGACGTGCTTGATTACAAAAGGAAATATCTATGCTAACTGACTTCCTATCCTTAAACACTCCAGGGCAATTAAGACACTCGGGACCCTTCTAAAGGTACGTATAATCTAAGTAGAAAAGGATAGGGGGCTTGAGACAAAAGCCAATAACTATGTTCTGACGAGGTCACTATTTTCTTTCGTTGAGAACAACCACGGCGATGCCGAAAAAGTACGAAAGTTTAGAGTAAAGAGTAAGTGAATTGGTTTTCTGGTACACAAACCCATAGTAAACTATTAAAGGATTTTTACGTGGTTATGGATGGAGAAGACGTACATGAATTACGACATTATTTAGACGATTTGCGTTTTTTGGCAACAACAGTAATGCATAAACTGTCAGATGCTTTTAGAAGCTGTCATAGAGAAGAAGGGGGCTTGAAATGAAAAGTTTTGACAAGATAGTAGCAAGATGTATAGGTGTTTGGAATCACGTCGTCAAATGTCTTCAATTAACTTATCTTTTTCTCTGGTATCTTTTCAAAAGATGATACGGTATATGATATTGTTTAGGGAATAATCTTATCACCATATGTTGTTTTTACCAGCAACGCTCAATAACACGTAGTAGAAAGTGAACGCAAGTGAATTTTTATTTTTCTAACTACATTGCTTTTTCGTTTTCATTAAGCTACATCCTCATTTTAAAAATATTTCCTAGCATCATACATGTAGTAGATGACAGAGAGTTCTTAAAGCAAACATAAAAACAAACAATTTTTAAACCAACACTTTAACATATAGCAACCAAGTACAGGTAAACACTTGCAAATAGTAACCATGTTTGCGTGAGAATAGTGCAACTATCCTAGTTTACAAGTAAAACACAGTTATCAGTTATCATAATGGCGATGATGATATTGATTCCCGTAATTATAATAAAGCTTATGATGATATACAGGGGCATTTCAAATAGCATTTGATTTTCACCTCCGTCAACGAAATTATGTGAGTACAATTAATCAAATTTGAAACTCCGTTAAAATATGAGGCCAACGAGAAATTTTGTTTTAACAAATGGCTAAATGACATGCAAGCTTTTATGAATTGTGAAAAACTCAAAAAGGAAACTTGCTAGTTCTATACAGGTCATAAAATTGGAAAATTGTCATAGAGCAAATGACCCCTTGTTTGCGAAAGAATATAATCTGAAACATCTTATTAAAGTTAGAATGAAGTTGTTTTAGTAGAAGAAGATTTTGCTGGTCAATACTTGCAATTGGAATGGGACTTGAACGCGGTACCTTGTGTGCAGATATTTGGCGATTTGGTTGCCACGCGAAAAGTGTCATCTTTGAACAGAGGGTTTATGACGTCATCAAAATAGTACTCTCTTCTTTTTACTGTCATGAATATAAAAAAATTCAATGCTTAGACTTTTGGCAATATGATGAAAAGATCGAAGATGGGTTATTCGACAATGAAGAAAGTCTTCTGCATGCGTGAAGATTTGTTGGGTGTGGTGTGTTCTTAATGTTGTTTTAGGGGGGTGTTGGGGGATGACGTCACACAACAGGCGGAAGTTTACAAGTATCTAAACAACCCCCGGAAGCCCACTGCTGAAAAACCGTTTACCAGCAAAACGAAAAACAGACTTTAATCTTTAGTAATCAGAGATAGTAAACATAGAGTGGAGTGTACAAAGCTATTTGACCTGCTTTTTTGCTTAGCAAACAGGTCTGTTGTAGGCGCTTTTTATCCCTAGATAATTCGTGATGTTCATTGGTGACTCTTCGTAGGGGGTTAATAATGACGTCATCATAAAAATTTAAAACTCCCTTTGAAAATACTTCTTAATAATTTCGAGTCTTCCATGAGATAGTAAGGGAAGTATAGAGACTCGTGCACTCCCTCCTCCACCATTCCTTTATTGTTAATAGGTTAAAGATTAAAAAGATGCAAGTAGCAACTGACAAGCTTTCAAATTTCAAATTCATAGGTATGAAATAAGTGGTATCAATGTAGGTACTTCATACCTGCATGTATCGTAAAAACACAGTTAGCTGGCTACGATCAATTGCATACTTCGAAAAAATTTATCCACTTTTCTCTCTGTATGCGATACCTGTACGAGAAGACGCAGCCTATTCTTTGTGAATGTAGGTCTGATGAAAGTCATCAGGTGTGTTCATTGCCGTCAAGTTATTGAATACCTCTTTGGTCATATGTGGTAGTGAAACATAGCTTACGCAACAACTACTGTATTGTACTGTACTTCGGCTGTCTCTCAAAATGCAATTTTCAGCAGCCATTCCTGATCATAACGTTACCGTGAAATTGATTTTTGAAGATTGACGTAAAGAAAGGTAGTGTTGAATATCAAGTCCTGCTGATCAGTAGACATTACTGCTCGTCACAGATCTCTTTTCAAAAGTTATTTGAGGACGCTGTCGTAGAATTTACTGCCTGTCCAGTGTTTCAAACAACCCTGGATCATTTATTGCCAAAAACCCACTAGAATTAGATCAGCTTCTCTCTACCATTACCTAGACTTTATAACCAATACCGGTAGGCCTAATGCTCTGCAAGTTTCTACATGTTTGAGTGAATCCCTCTGCACCTTGACGTCCGACAGTGGAGTGTACTTTTATCGTCCTATTCTATGCCATAAAACTAAAAGTTTGAAGAGTTCAGTGAACAAAGTTCTTGAACGTACAGAACGTCGTATACGGATAGGGATACGTACCTCCTAAGACCCAGAGACAAGAAGTTCTGTAAGCAATCTCCAGATGTCGCACACTTTTCTGACCATCTCTGACAACTGTTCTATCTTTAGCAATATGCGGTGTTTCATTTAGGACTTAGGAAATTGTAAAACTAGAAATTACAAAAATCACGTTTTTGGTCATAACGTTCTAGCTCGGTATTATTACCTATTAAAAATACCTTTCGGTTAGGTATTTTCAATATAAAATCTTTCATGGTGATGTAACATTATGTCAAAATGTGATAATTTAGTCTAAAGAGGAAATCAGGAAGAAATATGTCAGAACTTCTTACTTTACGCTTTTCTTAATTCTATATGTCTAGAACAGTAGATTACTCAGTTTATTTGATTTTTACAAGTACAAATTTCGTACAGGATTTTGTAAAAACGCTTCAGAGTACAACCGGGTTAAAATAGTTCAAGAAATTGATGCCACAAATGCAATGGAAAACTGATTTAATCTGGCAGTTAAGGACATAATACAGATTATCAGTCAAAACCATGAAACAAATCTTTTTAGAAAGTTTTTATCGTCATTTAGTGCTAGGAGTGTAACAGAAAAGATTTTTCCGAAAATTAAGATCGGAAAAGCTGATGACCAAGGCTAGTTTATTATAATAATTTAAAATGATAGAACTCAGAGTAAATATTAAAGTGAAAATATTGGGAAAATAATAAACAAACTACTAACATGAGAAAAAAAGTTAAATTTAAGTAAGCTAGGATTTCAACATTCCAAAATTGAGGATCACAACCAGATTACATTCACAATAGGCCTCCCCCCAAAATAGGAGGCACGCAAAATAAAATTTTGAGTATTGTAAAAAAATCCATAGTGTGAGACCTGATAATTAAAAGGTGGGTCGGAACATTGAAGTATGTAATGGGTAATGAAAGAAGATCTGCTCGAAGTTATTCGGGAACATGTTCAAGTTTTTGTTTATCTTGTCGAGTGTGCTCTCTAACCGAAATCGCTTCTATTGGATACAGCTAACATGACTTGCTTTATCATGGTTGGTTTGCTGTTTACCTAACTGCACAAAATCTTTTTTTCATCGTCACCTGCGATTTACTGAAGTGCCAAAATTCTCAATGTTTTGCCTTTCTTGGTTTCGGTTTTTTTCATCTTTCCTTTCGCTAGAGATTTATCTCCTTTTGACGATCACATGTTTCCTTCGCGATCGCCTTCATTTTTTTGTCACGAGGTTGCAGCCTCCTTTTCACTTTGCTGTGTTTCTGCGAAATGAAACCAAAACAGCCTGGTGTTAGTATTAGTTTCCGTTAAATGTCAGCAACTACAGTGCCGAAGAGGTAAGTAACAGTATACCAGAAACAATTTCAGTTTTCTCTTTTGACCTATATCATTGCTAGCGATTTTACTGGAGCAAACTTTCATCGTCCTTGTAGACAATGATCAGAGTAACTCAATTTGAACTCTGTGTGCTGCAGTGGGACCAGGCACTTAACTTCGACAGGAGAGGATCATCAAGTGTCATTTAATTGGTGGATTTCTTGCCATTCTAGATTTTGACTGAAAGCAAGACTTTGGTGACGACAGGACAGCGAGTGAATTTGATAATAACATAATATCGATCTGTAGTGTATTTAGTCGAAGTGTATCAGTGTCAATATTAGATTTAGACAATACTGATGATGCTTGAGACCATGAAACATTTTATTGGCAAGACGTCGGGAACTCTTGAAGGGGTTTTGCTGATTATTTATAGGGTTTTTGGCCATAGATTCTTACTGCTGACCCCCTCCTTTGAAATGTCATACAGTAAGACCTAAGTATATAAGGTTAAGGCAGCTGTGCATGAACAGCATAAATACTAAATTTCGTGTATATAAAACCTGAGTATAAAGCCGTACGTTACTCAGGGTGTATAATGCTATGGTCTATCAATCATATCAAGAACATATATGAGACGAAGGGCAAGGGCGGGGCTATTTTTCGTGCAAATTAGGAGGTGGTTAGGGGTGAAATATCGGTTAACTTATTGTGCGTAGGCCTATACGCACAGACGTTTTAGGGTGTAAAGCCAGTTAGGCCTACTATACTGAGACTAAAAACGACCCGTGTGAGTATGTTACAATGTGCTTACACTTAGTACAAGGAATGGCATTTTGATCCACTACTCCACTAAAAGATTCTGGTCAGTGTACCATAGGACTTACAGTGATGAAATATATATGACATTAGCAGAAAGGCTCAACTACATATCTTACAAATGTGATTAGAGCAAATGGAAATGAAGATGTCATAGCCAGGCTTGGTAAAGCAGAAAATATTAACAGGGAAATTAAGGAACTTTAATCACTAGCTGCAAGTGCTTCTGTATTGTATGCCAACAGTAGAACTGGACTATTACCCCAAACCCTTCAAGCTAGACTGAAAGGAGTATCACACAGTTAAGCTGATTTAAAGAGGTTGTTAAATGATGTTGTGGTCTCTCAGCATCAATTTGGAAGTATTCCTGAAATCCTAGCCTATATAGTACAAAAGGGGCAAAGTTGTGTAAGTTCTTAAGAACTGTTGTGTTTTAAAGGCACAATTACAACAATGTTGTATTAACCCTATTCTGCATTGCAATCATTTGCATGCTATGTCCTGTATATAAGTATTACAGACCAAAAACTGTTTACCTTTTATATTTGATATTGTAATAGCTGTCAGCAAATTATGGTATTTTGATTTTCACAAATTTTGCAAATTTGCATCTGAAAAGTTGCTGGTGTGGCTGAAAATCCACCAATAACACAATTACAAATGGCTTCTTTCAGGGTCATATTGATCATCTTAACACAGGCTTCCAAAAGTTAGAGGCAAGTGATGCTTGTTAGAGCCAAGTGATGGTTTCATCCTTACATATCGTTAATACAGTACAAAGAATTGAACTGCAGAAGTCTACTGCAATGAAAAGCTTAATTTGAAGGGATAATTGAAGTTAATACAAAAAGTGGTCATGTTGACTTGTGACCATTATCGTCAAGAGGGCTATTATTTAATATGCTGTAGGTTGAGTCTTGAATTCTTCTTTGCAATTTTTGTAGTGAAGGTCAGTCCTAAAAGTAAGTCAAATTTTGTTTTAATATCAAAACAGTGCCAAGTCTTGGTACCAGTATGAAGCACTTCTACAGTTGTCTACTGATTTTTGAACCCCCCTCTCAAGCCCCTAACTAGTTCTCACAATCCTTCGAGAGAATGATTTATAAGGAACAATACCATCATGTTTATATGATCAGTGTAAACATAACTGAAAATAAAATTAGCATCACAAGTACCATGATATCTTTTCAAATCAGTCCTCCAAAATACCTTGTACCTGTACATTTTCTGTAATTCGGTTAATCCTTTCTGGAACTTGCCTGCATGGATCCCCCACTTCATCAATAGCAGGAGGCCATTTACAAAGTGCCATGGGGCATTTGGCATCAAGAGAGGGCATAGTGACATAAAGAATAGTTTGAAGTTTTGATCCTGCCAGGTTGCACTGTTAACTGAATTACATTTTTGGAAAGATGCACTCATGTGGATTGTTATCAGAGGCACAGTAACATTGAGGACTGGACTGTTCCCTTTCATTTGTAGTGATGGTTTCTCCATGTCAACTTGTATTTCTTGTCAATACCAATTATGTTGACTGCTTATCTGCTTGACATCAGCTTTTGGTTTAAAAAAACTTTCTTAAACATTGTTTCCATTGTATCCAACATCAATGGCCCATGTCTGTATCCAATTTTGCTATCGTTCAATCATGGACATTATCACAGTTCTTTTCCCATATGTCCAAATCCATCACCTGAATTCTAATAGGAAAATATTTACCATTCAATGATCTTTTTTTCCAGATGTAAGCACAAATTTTAAGCATTTTATAGCACACACATTGATGTTCTGCCTGTCTTCATATTACACTCACATGAGGTAATGTTTTTGATGATTTTGTCTTATATTCTATTTAAAATCAAAAGTTTCAGTCTGGTTCAGATGATGTGTCTGTAAGGCAAGGGAGTGCAACTTCCATAAGGGAGGTTCTGACCAACAATATTCTTAAGTTAGTTGCTTGGTAAACACTTCTTACAAACTTTTTCAAGGGTTCGTATATATCCTATTTTTAACAAAGAAAAAATATTCCAGAAATATTAGATGGAAGCTCAACAACGATCCGTAATATGAACAGCCCGGGAAATTGATGGATGTGAAACATGCACTATATAGATTTTTAGTCTAAAAAATAGGAAATCTTAACTTTCCGAGAAGCATTTAACTTTAAGAGAGATAACAGGTGCTCTTTGAAATTTTCATTTCATTAAATCAATTGCTCCACCCAGGATACAGTATGAGAAGTAGGGGGGTCTGACTTTCAATCACATCGGTAGAAAAGGTTGTGATAGTAAGAGAGAAGACTACATAAGAGACTAACTTAGTTTTAAAGGCAGTAGAAATCTGATGTTCAGGTTAATCTTAGTGATGATGCATTGTAAATCTGATCAGATTTTGCTTAATTTACAAAACTTTTGGTTCTGTATTCTATACCTGGTAATGTCAATATCCTGGTAAATACAAAAATACCATCATGATGTTACTAAGTGCTGGTAAGGTGTTGGTTCTTCTTTTTTTTGCTCTTCTTCTTCTTTTTCCTCATTGTCTTTCTTTTCTTCATTTTCTTTTTTTTCTTCTTCTTCTTCTCTTCTTTCTTTTACTTCCTCTTTGCCTTGGCTCAACCAGTCATGATACTGCAGGTAGAATTGCACGAGAACCTCTTCTATCATGACCTATCTTAAAGTTGCTTTCCTCCTCCAAGTACCTAGTGTTGTCAGGGACAGGGGAAGGTAATGCAGATTGGGGGGCCATGTAGGCTGGTTTCAAATTTATTTTTTCACTTTCCACTAAGGTGCCTTTGGTCATTGTTTGGAAAGGGTTGATCCTTGAAGTCTAACAATTGAGCAATCTTAGCAGATAAAACAACTTTGTGATGATATTATCCATTGACCTAACAAAGTCTAAGAACCCATATGGAGGTAAAGTACATGAGCCAAAAATATGAGAAAAACGTTTGAGTCTTTTTGTTCCATTGTTCTTTTGTTAAACTTGATCTTAAATGATGGTGGCCTAAAGGCATTAATGAAAAATGGATGATAATTCATGTAATTGCTCTTCAGATTAAGAAATGAATCAGAAAAAAGACATGCATTTGGGCAACAAAATATGGTGTTAAAGACAAAACTTTTCATTGCATACTAAACCAGGTGGCTTTGGAGGATGTGCTTTTAGAAACTCTGCAAAAGTTTCTTGTGTGGAATGTGCCAAATATTGCCTTTCTTGTTTCATTTCTTTGAAATAAATCATTAGCAACATCTAACAATTTTATTTTGTCTGCCTCAAACTTACAAGCAGCCAGTACCATGCAATGATTGTGGTGATCTTGTTTTGAGGTAGTGCGCAAACTTGTATGTATGGATTAGTTTAATGTATGAAGTCAATCTTTCACTTGTACCATTTGTTGCTGGTGCCAAGAGCCATTTATACTTAATCGCAGTTTTTACTTTACTCATGAGCTCTGGTTGAGGTTTGAACAGGCTGCCAAACACCTTGTTTCACAGATATAAGGTCCTTTTCTTTAGAAAAAATGGTTGCCAGCAGTTCCAACTGTACTGCTAGGGACATTTTATTCAAATCTTCCTGAGAAAAGTCAGAGATTGTATCATGGCAGTCTCCAA
>JAAAKL020002403.1:0-26248 GCA_010016065.2 Carybdea cf. marsupialis auct. non (Linnaeus, 1758) | reverse complement strand
TTTTAGCTGTATTTTTGTATCTATTTTTGTATTTTGTAAAAATGTATAAACTATGCATATTATACTGATAAAGGCATTACTTTGTTCAGTTTATCACTTTACTGTATTATATATGTATATAAATAGTTTTAATGACGGAATCTTAATCTCATTTACATTCTCCATATCCATTAAAGCATTGTAGCATTTTCTTCAGTTTCTGTCAATTAAGAATGGTGCTAATAGCTGTCACGTGGAACCTATAAACTGATTCATTACGTATACTTTATTCATTCTTTATATTAAGCTTTGTAATTTATTTGTTTATTTGTAATATAGATGTACGCAATATGAAGAAAGAGATATAATAAAAAATTGCCCAGAAAGGTCACAAAAAGTATTTACATGACTAGTTATCAAACTCATCCCTCATTCATGATACGTTTACCCAGGATACCCTTCAAGAATGACGCTAAATAACAACTAAAAGTGGGTCTGGCCTACTATTTCCTACATACATACATTATTAAACGCATAACTAGACTTTATGAAAAGTCGCAGAATTTGAACACCAAGTATTGAGTAGTGTGTCAGGTCACGGTTCAGAATTGTTCAAGTTGGTCGAACTCCCTCTACCAATACAGGTTAAAATGTATCGAGATTTTATTCCTGTAATGTCTGCCTTCATTTCCAAAAAATGGTGACCAGCAGAAGAACAAGCATGAACATTGACTCAGCAAACTCCCGCAGGTTTCCTCAACGCCTGCAACGTATGCCTATTGCATGGTCAATTATGTTTGATGTTGTAAATCCTAGCTCTTTTTGCGGATGAGAAAGACTGCACTTGATCATCAGTAAATAGATAAAGTACTGTTTAAAGTATCCAGTAGAAGAATATGCAGTGTACACAAATTTTTGGAAAAGATTACCAAAGACCAAGAAACGTAAAATTCCTTTAAGTGAATCCTCGATCTTGAGACCCATAGACCAACTACATAAGGAACGTTCTACTAAAAAGTGTCATTATAAGAGGTTACAAACTTTGTCTCATTTTAACTTATATTTCTACCAAATATTTTGACTCACATGTAGACTAGTTTAGTTCTGTCCAAGACTAGATTTCATCTGTGGGTGAAATCTCAAGGGAAGAAAATAATAACGATAGTTGTTTATAAAAATGAACAAACATAAGCTGCTCTCCTTCTAATAGCAATCCTAGTTATCCTGGGTGCTAATCGTGCTGTCACGTTTAGAATATAGGTATGTTATCCTTATTCAGGTGTTATAAATTTCTCAAAGAATAATTAACTCATAAACTACCTTGTTTAAAGTAGACAAGCACATTTGCTTTTAACTTTACTTTATAAAGCTTATTCGAATGGAGTTATACTTAGATTTCCAGACTTTGGAAAAGTTAGAGGTCTAGCGATCTAGTTCAATTCCATTTACATAAATGTCAATACCTGTCACTTAATACAAAATTTTAAGAATTGTTTCTTGATCTAGTAGCTCTAGAACAATGGTTCTTAAGCATTTTACTTCATTGAACCCCTTTCGAATCACAAACAAGTCGTCGCATTTTTAGAATTGTTAATTAAGCTAGTAGCTCTAGAACAACTCGCCGCATTTTCTACGAGAAATTTTAAGCATCAGTATCAATCTTATGTATACTCAATAAAAGTAGCATGCCTGTAAAACCTCCCTTTACGTAACCACGAAAACGCATAGCATGTATCCAGTTTTCTTCGAGTGAGCCCCACAAATACATTACAACCATCATCTAGAATGAAACAAATGTTAATACCATTTCGAACTTCTTTTGGAAACCATTGTTCTATATGAACATGTTAAGATGTCTTAATAAAGCTAGATGTTGAGATTCACCTCAAAACAATTTCACACGCCGTATTGAGAATGCCACTGACATCCAAAGATAAAAGTAAACTGGAATTTTAAAAGATTCTCAACGTAGAAATGAGTGGAAAGAAGTGTTTTACTTGCAAATGTAAAGGTTTGTAAATCTAAAACAAATTTCACATACTAGTATTTGTTCATAGACTGGACTTTCATGTTTATGTTATTTATAGATTACAATATATCATTTGCAAGTCATGAGAAGATTGGAAAATGCGAAATATTTTTAACGTTGGTAATTCCGTGTCTTAAATGAAATATCACCAAGATATCGAGTCGTAGGCCATCTAGGAGCACCCTACCTCAGTTTGGATTGAGTGAAAAAATTATCTAAGGACTAAATAAATTGAAATGGTGTTTATATTTTTACCTTTCTTTGAACTGAATACCAGTCAGTAATTTAAGAATTATGTAGCTCTAAGGATTGGAATTTATTGGATGAAAGAAATCACCTACAGAAATTATCCAGAAACCAATGTTGTTGAAAAATCCTGACGGTACATTCTAAATACCTGACTTTCCAGTCATATGATCACGTTAACCAGGACATCTACAAGGCTTCCACTTTAATGGAGTAGATAGAAATGGTCACAGCAGGTTGAAAAATTTAATGCCCTTCTGCTAAGAGAAAATTGAAGCTCGAAAAATACTCAGTTATGGGTTTTTTTATTTAACTTGACAAGAAAACGAACAAACTTGCCACCGAAGTCTTAACCGCAGCAAAAATATCAATAAGGAAGTTGAGGCTTGAGACAAATGGCTGTTAAGTGAGCAAAAAACTTATACAGTAGAATGAGCGTGACATTTAAACCTTGTTATCTACTCTCATGATTTAAATATCTCTTCAATTAAAACGTTTTATAAACTTTATACGTTTCAAACTAAAAGTAAACGCCTTAAAAATGTATATAGTAAATCAGCGAAAACTGACAGCACGGTAAACGAAAGACATGGTCTCCCAAAAGTGTCTGAACATTACATGAAATCGTGAAATATACGAAAGTAATTTAATCTAATTGAGGGATCATGTCAGGATATGTATGATAAGTGCATAGATATGATAAACGAATCACGAGAAATGTCGAATGGCATTGTCTTATCGAAGCTGAAAGGTAATATGACTCTTCCTATAACTACAAAACTGCTACATTTATACTAAAGAAAGAATGGAGAAAAATTTGCTAGAGACACAATGTCATCACCTTTGTGGCTTTGATATCATAATGTAGAAAACAAACCCTTTAACACCATGTGAAAGTAGCAATAAATAAGTACATAAAGACAACATTGGAAAAGTAAAATATGTTAAGCATACTATATCAAAAGTTTATTGACGTAACATCTGTACTTTTAACTAAGTGTGTAAGCAATTAAAATCTTCGATCATCTTTCCCCGTAGTTATTATTGATAGAGTTTTACTCACCCTTGTTGTTGAAAATCTTTCTGACATCAATCACATAGACTGCCAAAAATCTGTAGCGTTTTACGAATGAACTTGAAATGGTTTTAAAACCAAACTGAAAGGCAATGGTCTTGACTTTCCCATTATGCTTAAATGACGCAACCAATAAGAAAATTTCTCAACGACTATGTTTCAACTTTGTGAAACATGAAAAGGTCTGCATTTAATATTTGATGAAAAGAGTTCAAATTACTAAATAGAAACCAGAAGATACTAAATTCTAAGGAAATGAAAAATGAGAGTCAAAAAGTCTGACATAGCATCTGACTGAAGTCTAATTGATTTAACACTAGATTTACTATTATCGTTTAAATGGTTCTTTATGTTTGTAGTACTGCTTTGAAATACAGAGGGAAGAGATCAGTATGTCAGCATTGAGCTACCCTTTCCTTTATTTCAACAAGAAAAACTGAAATTGGACTTAATTCACTAACCATCAATCGAAAACAGAAAAGGCATTTGAGTATGTTAGCATATGAAACATGTATAGATAACAGGAAGGCACAATTTAGATATAGATCATCGGCAACTCTGCTTCAAAACTCAATCCAACTCAAACGTGAACACAATTAAAGACGATATTGTCAATGTTTGATATGCTGATTTGCTTTCTGAAGTAGTTTCTTTCCTTTAAATGATTCTTTCTCCAACACTTCTATTGTATGGATTTTCTAGATACGGGAAACATGCATGTGGTGAGTTTATACATGAAAACAACTAGTCAACCTCACGAGAGCAAAACACTGTAGCTCTTTGAGGCAACTGTACTACCTAAGCTAACATGATAGTACAACAGTGTAAAAATATTTGCTCTGACACCTCGTTAATTCCCACACATGACCAGCCTTGCCGATTTTCTGTATTAGTGAAAGCGGAGAACTGCTTACAGCTGGAATCCGTCGTAGCGTTTGTTAGAGAACTTACTATTCAAATATTATGATACTATCTAATATCTGTGTACCACTGTTCCTAAAATAGCATTGGTGATGTTCATTAATAACTAATAAGAAATACATATATCGCAGTGATTGGGAAGGAGGGTGGTGGTGGTGATGGAAGAGGGTAGACAGTGAAGTTTGCAACGCAATGAATTGCCATCCTAGCACAAGATTTGTGGTCGTCTTGTTTACAGACGTCTTGTAAATTGTTTGATATAAGTTTCTCTCATATTTTTGGTGACACGTAAGAATGCATCCATTAAGATCTTGATGGGAGCTGTTACTCATCTTTCTTTGGAGAAATAATGTGTCCCCTTTAATCAATTTAAATTTACAGTATCCGTTATCTACAAAACCCCTGAAAGCTTCTAAGAGACTTTCTGCCTTTACAATAGGTGTTGTTACGTTGTCTCAAACATGTCCTAGTTGTCCAACCGAGAAAACACCTGTTTGATGAAAAATAATTTTTGCTTCGATGATATTTAAAATCAGATTAAGAAATTCTCGGTTTGAATATCAGAACCTTCATTTTTAGCCAAAGTAGCTTGAGACGTTTATCTCATGCCGCGCAACTGGCAGTTTTCGGGCCTATGTTAAATCCCATGGGACTAAAGATGTGTGCCGTTAGCTGCTCCGCACCTTCATCCTTGTGAATCGGCTAATTTTTATGTTTCGTACTTCGTGTGTTTTATTCAGAAAATTAAGACCTACAAATGTCCCGTCAGTAGCGTCAGTTAATAAAATCATTGGGGATTGTGACTCTCTTTCAGGTGAATATCTATTGACTACTCTGAGACTTCGTTGTATCAATACTAATAGAAATCCGGATTATAGTTGCTGACCTATGCATAAAGAATACCCTCGATCATCCCAGCAGCATAAACTGAAGCTAAGAACAAGCTCAAATATGCCAAACTGTAGGATTATCAAGGACAAAAATTTCATTTGTTTTTTATTCTATATAATTTATATTTTACATTGAAGAAATAGTCATTGGAATTTCAAAGGAAAAATAAACAAAATAAGTTCATCAGAAAGCTAAAGTAAACTTTGTACATAGCTTTTTAATTTATCTGAACCGATGTCGTTAAAAGATCGTTGATGGTCGTAGTAGAAAAGGTATCTCAACGCTTGAATAATGTGAATCAGTTCAGTATTTCCTCTTGATGTGAGCGTGATAGTGGGAAAACTAAAACTAACTGGTTTTTTTAATCTCATAATCACGTATAATTTGTTGCAGCGGTTCAAAACATGTGTATTCGGATAAACAAATTCCGAATAAACAGCAGCAGACGTGTATATTTCCATAGGTCGCAATATCAAGTGCATTACTGCTTGAAGCACATTTTGTGCTAAGCACTTGACCCAGTAATTAAGGCGTTAAAGTCAAGGCATTTGAAACTAGAACTTGAAAATGGAATAGAAACCATGGAAAATATTTTCCTTTCATAGCCATGAGTTGCTTAGAAGCACTATGGTTTTACTTGGATAAAAAAATATAACCCATTCAAAAGAATGTATGTTGAAATAGAGTGGTTTTCTGTTATTCTGATAGAAGTCAAAGTAGAGTTTAGAGAGAGACTTATATATACTGTGATTTTTAATTCCTGGAGATAGAGTTCATATGATAATCATAGATACGTGCTTAAAATAGATCTTAGCGAAAAATGCGGTATGGTTGAGGAAAGTGTTTCATTCCTTTGTTAAGGGGTCGATCAGCCTACACTATGCAAAGGTATAAAGTCGAGTTAACATTTTCAAAACAGACTAAATGACTAGAAAATGAAAATACAAATTAAAAGGTAAACCAATCTCAGGAAAAATGCCATAAAATATCTTAAGGTTTTTTGTAATCGGAGAATGACGTCAGCCAAAGCAAAACGTGTGCTCATATTTATGGTTTTTTTTCAAATTTTATTTGAGTTTTACTTCAGTAGTTACTCTCATTGGTTGGATTCAATCAACTACATTGTAAAATAGAAGGAAATACTTGTTAAGCAATTTAATGCATCTCTTACACAGCTAAGCCTATATAATTATATTTTATAAAACTTTATTGGCGTCTATGTTCTATACTGAAATTAGTGCTGTTGTTAGAATCAGAAACGTTCTCACTCTTTTCAACTGGCATTATCAAAAATGACAAAGTGTTTACTTAGTGAACGCTTAACATTTAAATTGAAATAATACGTATACTCACAAACGTATTCGACTGGAAAGAATACAGATATCCTAGTTTATAAATAAGCAGACATAAATAAGCAAACATCGCCTGTAGCAATCTTATTCGCCTTAAAACTACGATAAACTCACGAAATACACGAAAGCCTGCCATAAATGCAATAGTGGCTCTTGCATATTTTTAGCACGGAACAAAATAAAGAGAAGAAATAATTTAATATTTTTCTCATCAGATTATCCTCTTGTACTCCTAACCAGTGGCGGTTTCAAAGGATGCAGGGCCCTGGCCTGAAACGTTGGCACGGCTCTATCACATCATGCATTGCAAGGCTGTTGTGACATCATCGTCCTGCTAAAGTTCCGGAGATACTGTATTCCTTCCAGTGGGTACAGTTTTCACTTGGTCTCACCAGAGTAATATGGGCAGCAACACGTTTAATACTTTCGTAGGGATCCCTTTGATGTGGGCGGCCTTGGGCCTTGGCTTACTTGCCACCCCCTAAAACCGCCATTTCTAACCTAGTCATCATTTACAAAACTTGTTTTCTTTTCGTCGTAATCTGTGCTATGATATTCATTTGTAAACTTTTGTAATTAGCATGATATCTTGTTTATGAATCCTGACATGAATCAAGATATTTCGTTGATTTTCTAGCGGAATTAGTTTCCTAATCAATCTAAGCAGCCTTTTATTAAAATTTAATCAGATTGCTATTCCAGTACAGATATGCTTGATGGACCATATGTGGCTGAAGGAAATGCGGCAATCACGAAGATGCAAATTACTGTAGGCCCTATTGCACAAAGTTGCTAGGAATGTAGGAATGATTGATTGTGAGATTGCTTGAATGAATGAAAATTGCCGTTAACCATAGTCTGCTGGTGGGAGCAAGACTTTTGAAATCCCCAGCCACCAGCAAACTTTCATCTGTCATTTCCTACCTATAGGTCTTAAAGACTGTATACTTTCTAACTTTTACTTTAACTATATCTGAAAATAACTAGTTGTATTTTGATGTTTAACGATGTTTGATGATTAGCAGATCTGAAAAATAAATCCCATTTGGATTAGACGTTAAGGGATGGTGGAGGAAGCAGTAAAGCCCAAGAGATTTATATATTCCTGACATCTTATGAGCATTTCAGAAAATCCTTTGAAACTCCTTATCTTTGAATGTACTTTAAAGTATTTATAAAGGTTTTCTTTTTAATTTGCAAATGATGACGATTTAATAATCGCCGATGGATTGTCACCCGCAAACAACACAAACTGCGTCTGTGGAAATCAATTATACTAAAAATCAAGTTAAGTTAAATTCAAATTATACTACAAATAAAATTAAGTTAAGTTTAAATTATACTACAAATACAGTTAAGTTAAGTTTAAATTATACTACAAATACAGTTAAGTTAAGTTTAAATTATGCTACAAATACAGTTAAGTTAAGTTTAAATTATGCTACAAATACAGTTAAGTTAAGATTAATTTTAACTAAAAATAACGTTAAGTTAAGTTTAAATTGTTCTATAAATAACGTTAAGTTAAGTTTAAATTGTACTAAAAATAAAGACAAAGTTCAGTTTAAATTGTACTACAAATAACACTAAGTTAAGTTTAAATTGTACTATAAATAACGTAAATTCAGGTTAAATGATACTACAAATAACGTTAAGTTAAGTTTAAATTATACTACAAACCAAGTAAAGTTTAAGTAACAAGCAAGTTCGTACAAAGTTCATTTTGTACCATTTATTAAACATGGGAAATTGAGAGTCAACGGCATTGTGACAAAGCTTCTTGTGATAGTGTTAAGTACTTGCAAAATTTTGTTTATGCGATGACGTTATCAAGACCAATGTCATAAATAAAGATATTTTCTAGAGCTAATAGTCATACTAACAATCCTATTAGGCTTAATATAGTTGCAGTCCTACTCGTCTTCCCAGTCCTGGGAATCTCAACTAACTTAGACCAGATATGATTTATATTTTGGGGGAACAGGTTCAACAATCAGAGTTATTATGTCTGACAGTCAGAATGCAGTAACTGTTGTTCATCCAATTAGGTTTACAAGAGGAGTAAAGGTAAAGCTCACGAGTTACCTAGATGTCAACAGCAATCACATAGAGTTATTTAATTAATAACGTAGGCTCGTGCAATCATATTATAAACTCAAAGCTACCCTTCAATCTTATGATAAGCTCACAAAAATTAGATTTGAATGTACCCATGATGGAAATTGCTGATACAATAGTATCTAGAAATGAATGAATAAACTTTTAATGCATCTTTCTTTCCATCATCATTATTGGTAAAGGCAGATTAGATGCATGATGTTTTGAAACGTCTAGAGATAGATTCAAGCCTCAGGCCATGGAGTTGTACATGAAGTTGTTTTTCTAACGCTAGTGAAACTGGTACCTCGGAGAACCACTCAACAGAAGAGAATAGCACTGAGAAACAATAAGTAAAAACATTGTAAAGATATAATTGTATTGTGTATCAGAGGTGGGGAGAGGTAAAGCAGATTGGGGGGGCGGGCCAAGTAGGCTGGGTTCAAATTTACTTTTTCACGTTCCACTAAGGTGCCTTTGCAGAATCTGTTGTGTATCTCAATATGCATATTTTGCTGTGCATGTGACGCAATGTCTGTCGCATGGCCCCCCTGCCCCCTGTTACCCCTTCCCTGTATGTACCTTAATCTCCATTAGCGCAGCTGAAATATCTGTAGTCTTAATATTACTCGTTATAGGCATGCAATGAATTACTTAACAGAGTTTCTCTGTTTCACACAGAGCTTCATACATTACTGGAATCACTCCCTCCCGGTAAAAATATGGTTAGCACGGTAATGAGGAGCTTCCATAGTAATAAGCAAGATGTCAAAAAACCTATTTATATCTACCAAAGGGGTCTTGTTCTTTCTTTCTTAGAATTCTCTTTCCATTTATGATAGGATCGCAAGTGCAAACAATCTCGGTTTTTACAAGCATTGATAATTACAACTATAAAACGTATTTCACGTAATTCCTGCAAAATTTTAGATATTAGAGATCATGATACATTCAGAAAACCACAGTACGGATCATTCTTAGTTCAATTGGCAATAAAACGAACCCCTCGCTAGCTTAAACGCAGTAAAAGTCATAAAGCTCAGAGATATGTGATTTTGCTTGATTTTCATACCTCGCTGACCCACCATTACAACACTGCATCGGTTATGAAATGTGAACGGAAGCACACTAACAACGAAGCCAACTCCTCCATCGAGGAGGTCTATCTAATCTCGCAGATATGACCTCTTTAAGTTTTATGCAACCAGCCATCATGCTTGTCACAGAAAATAATCTTACTAAGTACTTTTCGAGGGGTAGGTATGCTTACAGATAAAATGTATATTTGTAACTGTATCTTTTTAATCCATTATCACATTTAGCAACTTGTAGGGTTACCGTTGATACACTGTAAAAATATTGTCATAAATGATGTAGGGAACGGTTCTTTTCAAATGAGTATTTTACATAAAACCTTGAGAAGTGTTCAATTATGTACTCTTAATTTCTCTGAAATATCATTGTTTTTTATAAATCAAAATAAAGTTGTTCTTGTAATATTTCCTGAAATTATCTGGTACAACTAAGGATCCTTGTATTTGATTTTGATAGGTGTTAGAAGCATAAGCCCAGCTGTCACATTCTTCTGCCAAAGCTGATGCATCTTTGCCCATGCATCAGCCAAATTTACCTTTTTGACTGCTCATCAACGCAATGTACCATAAAAATGCATCTACCATCAACAATATCCTGTAAGACAAAAAAACCCAACACGATACCTAGATGAGAAACTTACCCTAGATCTGGATGAAACCAGTAGAGTATAATTCCTTCTTGCCATCTACCGTTAAAAGTACTTATTCAAACCAATAACGTTATATCATGGCGAACGTACCTGTACCCACGTCGCTGTTTATGCACTCTTCAAGTCAGAGTTTAATTTCCATGTTGTGTAAATAAAAAATGACAGCCTTGCTTTAGTATATTCCTTTTGATTTTGAACTAAAAATGTATTTTTCAGTCCAGAATGCTTAATCTTGACTAGTATTTAGTTATGTTTTGTTTATGTCCTCTGGAAAATATAGATTGCAAGAGTTGAAATAGAATCATGATTCAAATTCAAAAGTATTATTCTCTTTTGGTTTTGTTCAGTTAATTAAGCACAGTTTGATATTCCTCTTAATTCAATACCGTATCAACAGCTCACGCATTTAATCACAGTCTTTTTACTTTCTAGGAACTAAGCCTTTTTCAAACCTAACGGACTTCGATTTTTGAGCCTAAATAATTCTTAAATGAACGTAAATTGTTATCATTGTCAGTTTAAAATCGAGGAATGGAGAGTCCAGAAGGTAGGCTCAAATTTAGGGGAAGACATTTATTGTTGTACCTGTAACGACTGAGGCCGATAAAAACACGAATCGGTTAATGGCAAAATCACACATCTTAATAAAAGATGCAACATTTTTTGACGTTCGGTTACTGAGACCGAGTATGATCTAGGACGTTTTCTGAAAATTTAAGTATTTATAGCGTTACTTTCCAGGAATATTAACAATATAATGAGTCAAATGGACTACGGGTTAGATTTCTCTTCTGCTATTCAGGCGCTATTGTTGCTCGTAGGCTTACATAATCTTGCCCTCGCTTGAATTTGAAAAAGTAGTTTTTATCCAGGGGTGGGAAAAAGAAAGTTCCAATTTGTTTCATAGAAGGTGACTAACAACCGATAACGGGCTAGGCGGGATTCAAGCCAACAACCTCTGAAATGTGACCCCGATTCCTTAACCACTAGACGTTCACACCTCTTGACATCATTTCGTCTTTTGTGACAACCAGATCGTATCAATAAGTGAAATACTATGAAGAGAATCTTACATTTATAGCTTTGTCAAGACATTTGAAAAAGTGTTGCGAATGCTGCAGACATGTTGATATTAAATACGGAATCTTTACGAAATCAAAGGAGATCATATTTGCGTGCTAAAGAAATAACTAGGTTGTTGCTATCATTTGTAGATATCCATTAAAAGTGCTGCGGCAACAGGTTATGGATTTTGTAAGGCCAGTTATTTTTAAATATTCCTGCTGATTATCTAGCGATACTTCCACCAAATAAATTAAACTTCATTATGGAAGATCAGTAGGAAAAAGTTACAGGTGGCTGTCAAAGTGTTAAAATGGTCTTGAAAAATTGTACATAATGGAGGGCTCTTCTAGTGGATTGGCACTTCTTTATTGCAAACCTCGAATCTGCATGCTGTAGAAACTTTTATATAAAACTATAAACCTTTTCATGTGAGTCAATCACGCTACAGAAAATGTCATCAGCAGAGAGTAGCTCCTTGAAAATGCCCTTCCAAAATGGTAGCTTTAGAAAACTTTTCAAGTTGGTTTTAAATTATAGTGATATGATTCACCAATTGTGCGCCAAGAGTCTTCTTCAGTAGCATGTAACCCAAAACCTAAAAATAGTTCATCGTCATCGATTTCCCTTTGGCTTGTAGCTTTTCTGATGGGAGTTTCAAAGTTGTAGCCAATCAAAGACTTGTTTAGTTGGTTATCATAGGAGCTTTAAAGTGTACCCCGTATCGGAGTTTTCTGCAATATTCTAAGATCTTTTTCTGCAAGAATGGTAAAATTGTAAGCAATAGGAGGGTTCTTTACGGACTTGCTACTGTCTTAACGACAGCTTGAAATGACACTCTAAAAGAGAATTTTACAGAATGACATTGTTAACAGGAGCTTAAAAAATGCACATTACAAATGACGTCTCCAATCGGATATAGATGCTCTTATTTGGCGACTCGAAATTCTACTCTGTAAAAAAACTATCTAGCAGATCTGAACCTTTTGAAGCATAGCCTCGACATGGTTGGCTACTTAAAGCCTTTTTAATCTTTCAAACCAAAGTTCGAATAAGGAGTCTCAACTCTCTACGCTACGAGAGGCTGCCCTAGCAGGTTAATATGTGATCAGAATATGCTATGATGATAGAACTTTCAATCTTAGGTATAATGAATAAGAGCATTGGATTCAAGCACCAGGTTCTGAACACTCTCCACGGAGAGCAAATGGACAGGGGTAGAGGTCAGGATCGTTTAAGTCGTACTACTTCTACGAGTCGAGTTGCAATGACAAACGTTAAAACACCAATAGCCATGTTCACCCTCACCTACCATCCAGCTCTTAATAGAAGGGTATATACATTATAAGTGACAACTTCAACCTGTGACGAGGAACATGATAAAGTCTTGTCACTATACTCGCATACAGAGAGGCTAAATCCTTAAAAACTAGATCTTTAAGTGGCTAACATAGAAAACCTCATGTAGCAAGGAGAACGGTTGCACCCTAAGCCGTAAGAATAAGAAATTTGATGTGTACAAGTACATCACAGAGACCTCGATCTTTTTGGATAGTAAGGTCGGGCATTTATATACAATACACTGCGGTCCACTACATTGCAGCTCAAAGAGGGTAGAGTGCCTTTTGCAATGCCCAGTTTCCAACCTCAAATATATGGGCAGTACAATTACCGCCTTTCCTGTGCGATTTAACTATTATAAACCACGATATTGGAATTTTATCAAGAGAACTCCAGGGTACAGGAAATGTCCCCCTAAATGCGACCTTTTGAACATTGTGCGGTATTTGGCCATTAATAGCATCACTAATTAGAGTATTATATAACGCTTGAAATCGAGTATGCCACCAGAAAACTCCAACTTATAGATGAAACCAAAGCAGAGACTCCTTTGCCCAGAAAAGAATCCTTTGGCCAATATGGGTGCGTCTCTCGAGCTTCGTTGTAGGGTGGGTCCTTAAGACTACCTAGTCATTGCATGTAGTGTCCGACCGTCTTAGTTGAGCGTGGTGACCCTTGTGGCATCGGCCCCTCCCTTAATGGAAGCCGAGTCCTTAATTGGCACTATCACCCTCCCCATTAGAGTCTTGTGTAAGAAATTCCCCCTATTTTTAGTTTTGAATATAGTCTTTTATCTATATAAATCCCTCTTTTAAGTTTTAGTAACGCTTGTGCTGAAAGAAATATATTTATCGATTGGAATTTTAGTAATGTAATATTTTTTATAAACCATCAGCAAACGACTGTACGGGTGCCAGATTAAGGAAGTTCAATTCCGAAAGCTCGCCATAAGCAAGATATATTTCTTTGTGTTGATTTTATATATATGTTAGTAATGGCTTTTATATTTGTCTTTAGTTATCTATAAATCTACTTATATATGCTTGTGTGTCTGTCTGAGAACACTTATATAGAAAAGAGCAGTGATAAAGCTAACAGAAAAGCAATATATCAAGTGGTTGTTGTTGGTGGGAATTCGGGATCGACTTCCCGGTTTGTCGACTTAACTATGGCACTATTAATCCAGTGATTAAGTCGCCGCTTTCGGTGTGTGAGATCCTGGGATCGATCCCCTCCAGGAAAATGCAGATACACACAGCTAATTCGAATCGGTAGTGAATGTCAAAGGCACCGTGACCCTCATGTCTTAGTAGAATGGTTTTTAGAACTGTTTTTCTTACATTTAAAGAATACATTTGTTCCTCCTTGCAGTTTGCTCTTTACCTGCAGATTTAGTTTGCTTCTCTATGATATTCTAGTAATGAAATCTTGATCTGCGTATTACAAGAAAGGGAAAATTGAAAAGGAAGTAGCATTTGTTGTAAGGATGAGGGATTTTTTATTTAAATCATAACTTAGATTTTTAAAATCTTTACCTATTTCCAGAAACCTCTACCTTCAACACTCTTTAAGAATTCTGTAGCAAGGTACAGTTTCCTTAGTTGTAATCTAAGAAACCCATATGTCTCCTTAAGTATAGAAATAGTAGGTGGGTGGCCCATCTTGTTCTAAGCTACTCTTTCTTCAGGATAAACTTGATATGTCCCTTTTTACACACTTGTTATATTTTGATACACAAATAAGAAGGATTTAGTGGTTCGGAAAAATCTTTGGAGTTAGAAAAGGTCAGGTTACGTTTAGAGAACCGACATTTTAATTAAAAATCCTCGGCATTGGTAAAAGCCCCTACATTAGCCCTGGATTACTCAAAAGGTATGTAAAAAGCAATTATTTTAAAAATAACTTCTTTTTAAAGGTAGGAAGCCTTCAATCAGATAAATTCTTGGATGGCTTAGCATTTATTTTGCTCCCCCCTACCTTCATCTCCCCCTCACTCGTCAAGTGCAATGCAACCTTCGCATGATCCGTTGTGTAATAAAATTAGCAATAAACACTACAAAACAGCTTTATGGTTTACCGGTACTAAGTAATTTCGAGCCCTGTAAGAGAGGAAATCGTACAAGGAAGAGCACAGCTACAAGAAGGAAATAAAATTTTGTTTAACCCGCCCTATCATAATCAATATTTACTAATATTGTGTACATTCTCTTGCAGTCAAGAGAAAGCTTTCTCTGCTTCTGTTGTAAATAAAGATATTAGCTCGAGTCTATTTTATCTACATGGAACCGTTATCATTCTATCAACAAATAAAAGGCAAGAAGCTTTAAAAAATGATGGGAAAATCGAATCGGAAGGACAGTTATGAGAAAGAACAGAAAAAGTGATGTTTAAGAACTTGCGTGTATGCAGATTAAGTACCTGTTACCTAAATAGAACTGTGACTGATATGAATAGGGGTTTATCCTTCTTTCGAAATTACATGGCAGCTTGTGCTTAAGAACATTAACCTAAAATAGTAAGGAAATCCAAACGTGACACAATTTAAGCTATAAATAATGATAGTGCCCTAGTTCTAAATATGTTCCCCTTACGTCAAACAGCTCGATGAAATTTGCTGGACCTATAACTAGAGAAATCTCAAGTCCTTCGCACTTTATTTGTTACCGTTACTCAGTTGTTTATGTATATGTATAATTACATCATTACGATTATGTTATTCCCACGATTACTCGTTAACTTGTTAACTAATCTTACTACATTTGTATTCATACTGAGTATGACAGTCATCAGTATAATAGTGTACTACGTAAGTTGCAAACAAATGTATCGATACTTGCCTCATCATTTTCAACCACGCTTAGATCATGCTCTATTTAATGTAAAATAAATATCTTTCACCTATCTTCTTCAGTGATCGTACTTTCCGTAAATATTTTAGTATGGCATATATGCAGTAGTCTTTGAATGGTTTAATGAGTTATGATCGACTGAAGTAATCTTAAACAGTCGAAGACAGCATCATCGCCGTAGGCCTATCTACTGTAGGAATTCGTTTGTAGAATTCAGCCGACTAACACCTTGTAATTGCCATCGGGTATTGTGCTCCTTTTTCTGATATAATATATACTGGAACGGTGCAGAACACTAACAGCAACTTGTATAGCGCCTTTCTGTCTCGCCCTGCCGCGCCGCCGCCCTCTCTGCCTACAAGACAGTAGTTTGTGGAAATTGATTTACAGGCGCAGATTCAACTCCCCATGAGACTAACCCAAGGTTAGTTGTACATGTAATTAGGTATCATGATACCTTAATCACTTTCAAGGCTAAACTTAATTGGATAGTTACCAGCATGTTCTGCAAGATTGAATTGAATATTCGGCAAACCATTCAACCAAAAGCTGATAGTCTTTATGCTCTAACTCAATATAGCTTTAAATGGGGAAAGGAACCACAAAATCGTTATACTTCCGTCATTTAAAAGGAAAAGTTTGGGATAAAACGCGGAGAAAACCTTTTCAACATTGCTAAAGGAAAAAGCTACTTTCTTAAAAAGGTGGAGATGCTACTCTAAAAAACACGAAAAAGATGTAATTTTTGACGATGATTCCTTTTTACAACAATATGCTTAAGTAATGAAAGACAACTTTATCTCTGCTATCCCTTCATCCCTTTAACCCCAGTAAAGGTAACACTTGCTGTTATTTTTGTACAAAAATTGATATTTGCACTATTTACTTGTCAACAATGGAGTTTCTACTTCTGACAAAGTAGAACTTTTAAATCATGACTTCTAAGCATCAATGCTTGGTTCAATTGTTAAGACAAGAATAATTGAAAGTGAATGTGTTGCAATGTAGCAGATTCCGCGATGCTGAGCAGATTTTAGCTAATATCGCCCATCATGAAATCAGCCGTCTGCACACTACACCTGACATCATAAAAATTGTGCATTGGAGTCACAAACAGTAGTGTGTAAATCATTCTTCAAAGTAACTCTGAAATCGACCATCATTTAAGATTTAAGTAAACAATAATCCATGTACTAGCAAAAGCTCACCTCTCACTTTAACATTGTGAAAGCTGCATTTATCAAAACTAAGAGACCGATGTTCATCAGACAAATCTTTATTTGTTGATTGATAACTAACTTGCTCTTTAATAACATGAGCGACATAAAATTTTTTTTATCTGTTTACATATGATCAAAATACGTAAATTTGTTGTGCAGTTTTGCAAACTTGCTTAAAAAATTTTTTTAAACGAAATTGTATAGGTACATGAGTTGATGATAGATTATATAACATGGAAAGTACTAGGTTTTAACTACTTTATGCTTCACACTTCTTCACATTACTTCACGCTTCTTCACATTACTTCACGCTTCTTCACGTTTCTTCACGTTAACTTCTTACTTGAATACACGTTAGTAAAGTTCCCTAGAGTTGAAGTAAATGTGGTGCAAGGTTCTTAGTGTTGTAATAGACGCGGTCTTAAGTTCCTAGTTCTAAAACAAATCTGTGATAAATTTCCTAAAATAAATGTCGGATGAATTTTCATCGTCCTGAGACAGAAGTGGTGTAAAGTCCCTTTCCAAACTTAATGTGGAATGCGATGATTTATTTCAACAGATGTAGGAAGACTTATCCTAGTCCTGAAGTAGATGTGGTTGAAAGTTTCTTGTTCTAAAAAATTTGTGGAACCAAGGTTTCCTGTTGATGGTAGATATTTGTCACGTCTTAAGTAGAAGTCTTTTTCGGAGCTCTGAAAAAGACTACGACTCATGGCGTGACAAATATCTACCGTCAATGGCAACAACTGAGTCGACAAGCGTCAGAATATTTACCAAGGTTTCCGGTTCTGAGATATTAGTGATGTAAGGTTTTTCTAGTTTTAAAATATAGTAGGGTGCAAACATTCCGAGCTCTGAAATAAGTGTTTTGTAAAAATTCCATGCTCCTAAAAAGACGTTGGTGTTAAAGTTCCTAGTTCTGAGTCGAATGTGATGCAAGGTTTCTAATCTTTGAGGTAAACAAGGTGTAAAGTTTCCGAGTTCTGAAACAAGTGATTTCTAAAGATTCAAAGCTTCTAAAGAGACGTAGTGTAAGGTTTCATAGTTCCAAAATAATCTAATGCAAGGTTTCCTAGTTCTGAAAAAGATGTGATGCAAACATTTTCTAGCTTTGAAATTAAAGCGATGAAAACATTACTTATTCTGAAATGAATGTGGTATAGAGTTCCCCAGCTGCGACAAATTGAATTAAGTTTCCTAATTCTGAAATAAATGTTGACACATTGTTCCTAGATTTGGTTAAAAATGAAGAGGAAATTTTCGTAATTATTATACATAAGTTTCTTATTCGGGAAATATATGTGGAAGAAAGTTGCATAGTTACAAAATAAATATGTAATACGGTTTACTAGTTGAGTAAATGTTGAGAAATTTTTCTTAATAGGTAAATATGCGGAATGAAGTTTCCTGGCTGCAATATTAACATAGAGGAAAGTTTCCTAGTCCGGATACAAATTTAAAATAACGTTCCCAAGTTCCAAAATGAATGTGTAATAAAGTTTCTTTGTTGTGAAATAAATGCGGAATGAAGTTTCGTAGCTGCCATATTAATGTAGAGGAAAGTTGCCTAGTCCGGAAATTACGTAAAAACAACGATTTCTAGTTCCAAATAAATTTGGAGTAAAGTTTGTTTTTCATATAAATATGGAATATAGTTTTCTAGTTTTGATATAAACGTGGAATAAATCTTCGTAGTTGTCAAATGAATGTTGCAGACCGTTTTTTAGTCTTTGTCCTAAGATGTGTAAAAGATACTCTGAAATCTTGATAACTATTTTGTATTTTGTATAATATATTTGCAAAATTGTTAATAGGAATCTACAGGAAACCAAAAGGTCATCTGAACTTGTTGACAAAGAGTAGTCAATCACTTAATGATTTTATTTCTTCTTTGAAAAATTGAAATTAGCTGTTATTAATCATTAGTTAATCGTCATCATTAGTTATTCTGCAAAATGATTATTAGCCCATTGATTGATGTCAATAAGTTTCATTGCTCCTGAAATTGCAAGAAATCTATTGATAGTTCTAGTTTCCCTTGGGAAGACCATTGAGAAGATACTTGTCTTTCTGGACATTAAAAATTCCACAGCGGATAAAAATTGTAAGTGTGCTTGAAATTTCTGTTATGAAGCGTTCAACAAATTTCTTTTTTTGTCATCCTCTTTCCCCACAATACACATGTGTATTCTTTGCACTCAGAATCCTTGAAGAAAAGTTTGGTTTTCTACCTCTTCTAAACTTCACTTTGTGAAATAAGTTTAGAATTGTCAAGTTGAGAAATAAAAAAGTTCTCAAATAAGCGCTTGATAAAAATTTTCTAAAATCACCTCCCATCCCCAGGGTCTTGATGCGAGTAAACACGGCATGTGCATAAACATGGTTAACCGTTGAGATTCACTGTTAACATTTAAAACAAAGTGCATAAGTCAGCAAGGCAGAAAATAGGTAACTAAAAAAACATTTAAAATTGTGTGACGTCTATCTATACATATATACAATTGCTTACACTTAGATTTTGTAGCTAGTATCAGATCTATAATTGTCGCTGCTACGACGTCTAAAACTACTGTTATAATCATCAGAGCTACAATAATAACAACTACTACTTCTACTACTATCTTAACTACAACTATTACTAACACTACTACTTCTACAACTTCTACTACTTCTACTACTTCTACTACTTCTTCTTCTTCTTCTACTACTACTACTACTACTACTACTACTACTACTACTACTACTACTACTACTACTACTACTACTACTACTACTACTACAACTACTACTACTACTACTACTACTACTACTACTACTACTACTACTACTACTACTACTACTACTACTACTTTTGTTACTACTAGTACCACTACTACTACACTACTGCTACTACAATAACAACAACAGCTACTACTACTACTACTACTACTACTACTTTTTCTGCTACTGTTACTGTAAGCACTACTATTACCTCCACCACTACTTCTGCTGCTGCTGCTGCTTCTTCTACTTCTGTTACTACTTCTGTTACTACTACCACCATCACTGCCAATACTACTACTACTACTACTACTACTACTACTGCCGCAACTTTGACATCGTTACTACAAATTACAACAGTTTCAAACTTTAGCGCAAATCTAGAGTAATATCTCGACATCTACATCAGTTTTCCGAAATACTTCAACATTGAAACTGCCATATTTTAAAAATAGAAATACCTGCGCTTTTTTTGAAAGATGTATAGTCCAGTACTCAACATTTCCATCTTTAAGAATACGGTGATGAGACCAAGTAATTAAGATATAAGTTAAATTCAGGAACTTGTTTAGTTAAAGACTCACTGCGGAAGTCACAATATCATCAAAAAAGCACTTTAAGATTTTTGTTTGATTTTAGATTAAGAACGTTTTCTTTGAAAATAGAAGATAAAATTGACTAAATTTGCTCCTTCAATTCCTAAAACCAATCATTATAAAAATTGCTACAAGCGTGACAAAAATTTGTCTAATAAGTAAGTGAGGAAAGAAACTAGATGTATTTAATGTATAGCTTGCAAAGTTTAACCGTATAATACTATCTCTACAAGTTTTGATGAAAGGAAATCATTCCTATTTTTTTTGCTGTACAATAAGAGAAGTAAGCCGTTCAGCATCCTACCGCTCCTTCTATAAACATACTAATCCTCTGCAGCTGCCCTTCAGTTTGTCTTTACTTTATATTATATCTGACAGTATTCAAGAAGATGAGTCAGTTATGATAAAATTAATTCTTTAAAAAGGTCTGCAAAATAACATAGATCATATAACGGAAATATAGAAAAAACTTACTTTTCCCCCTCCTACTGGACTGTTGATCAAAAACCCATGCAAAGCACTCTGCAACTCTCCGCTAGTTTTCAATACTTTAATTGTAGTATTTGATCTTTCCTTGGAGTGTCGCTGTGACCTATACGACTCCAGTTCACGTATGCCAGCTATGCTTGACTTTCAAAATACTAGACAGGTGATAGCTACAACAACCGCTGACCTAAAATCCAAGAACGTGCTTGAAACTGTTATTGGTCTTTCTTCGAAGTACTCAATTTGGTAGCCCACTAAAAATACCTCGCATGTTAAATTCATGCTAAGATCTTTTTCTCCTTCAGCTGGATATTTCCTCTGGATTTTCTGATTAGCTCGTAAAGGAGTAGGGATCGACCGGGAATGATGCATGAAAAACAATGACATTTGCTATGGCAGATGTTTAAGAAGACGGTAAACTTTTTCTTAAGTCTTAAAAGGTCTCTTTACACATCAATCCTCTGCAAAATAATTATGTCTACATGCTTTTCATCTCTTGTGGAAGACGTTATCCATGAATTTAAGAAACAGGCATGAAATAGGGGCTTTTGCTATCTAAGTGATAATTCTGATTCATTATTTCAGACAAGATTGGTACAAGAAGACAAGTTACTTTGCAAAAATAAATTATCTGTTAGCCATGTTAAATGTTGCATAGACATATACAAGTAAAGTTGTAATCTGGTAATTTTATATTAAGTAATCGAGCTTCTTCAATTTTTTGAATCTTCTATCGTCTATTTCTGGAGTTCAGTAGATTGCTTTGCATCGAGAGTGTAGAACAGGTGTTCTTCGAAATTAGACAACCTACTTCTTCAGGAAAAGCCGGGTCATCCAGGTCCAGCTAATCTTTTGTCCAGCTCACTGTCTATGCACCTTTGTATCTATCTGTCTATCTGTCCATCTATCCGTCTGTCCATTGATCCGTGTACCGTCGATTCATCATCTTATAAACGTTGAACTCTACTTGCATATAGTATTGATTGCTCTGGGTACATACCCTCATTTTCATATTTTAGTATTTGCATTGAGAGGTCTGGTAACGAATGGTGCACTGTGTCATTATCTATACGCCTTACGCATTTAATGGTTTTGTGCTCTCTATATTTTAGATTGTGACATTGCTATTTGCTTTATGATATGATCTAAGGTACAATGTGCATGTACGTCATGACCGGTTGTTAAACAGAGGAAAATAAAGAGGAAATGCTAGAAAGAGAATCCTGTTTTATTAGTCCCCCTTACACATGAATGTATATATATTTATTATATATATATGCATAACCTTGTAAAAACTCAAGTTATAAATGACTATTGCTTATTTGTTTATTGTCTTTCCCATCTTTCTTCACAAGCATTGCAAGACGCCCTGTCAATAAAAGTGGTGTACACAAGCATGTATCCTCTTACCAGTTTAAAGATGTAATATACCTAAACATTCTTTACGATGAAGCCATCGGCGGTTACTGCTTTAAGGCGTCACATCTAGTAATCATCCAGCATAGTGGGTACAGAATAATTTGTTTTGTTGATGACATAAACCCCGTACTCATCTTAAAAAGTGGAAATGTAGATGTGAGTCGTCTGATGAAAGAAATATAATTTCGAACGCTTGTTAACTCTAACCAGTTGTTTTCATTGGACTTTTAGATATATTATTATCATTAACAATGGCTGTAAACGTCGCTTTGTAATTTTCAATGGACTTGAAACAGGTAATTTTATGGATGGTAGTCCTTCGACGGTTATGACACAGGGAGCAGAGACGCTGGTCTCCAAATTGCTTAGAACTGTAAATAAATGTCCACTGGTTGATGTTTGGAAGATAATGTGGCGAATAGAGACAAGTAACCTATGTTCTAACCGGGCCAACATAACCCATTTAATTGCGTACGTCGCTGTGGGTCCCGGGTTTGAATCCCGATGGTGACATCAAAAACCCTTATACAAAAGATATGTTTGTATACATTAAAAAGCCATAGCAGGTGAAGTACTGAAAGATGGAGGGGAAGGCATGTGGAAATTCCTCCATATGATGCTCAAAGGATTTGGGATGAGGAAAACTCTCCACTTGAATGGTCAAAAATGCTTGTGACACCAGCGCACAAAAAATGTTCCAGAATTGATCAAAGTAACCAGAGCTATTGTGTTGCTTCCGAAACCAGGAAAGGTATTAAGTCACATCATGTTGCAACGAATGAAAAAGCACAGCGAAAAGTTCATTAAGGACAATCACTTTGGTTTTTGTCATAAAAGAGAAAAAGTTGACGCTATATTTGTAGTAAGACAGGTCGTTGAAAAGGCAAAAGAACACAATGTACCGTTAAATATCCACTTTGTAGACTTCAAACCCGCATTGATGCGGTTTGGAGAACAGCCTTCTGGAGACTACTGCGTCATACAGGTGTGAGCAATAAAACAGTGAATATTGCCAAGAAACTTTATGCAAACACAATATGCGGGGCCACAATAGATGGTAAACTGAGTGCTTCCGAATCCAAAATGCTACCATGCGGAAAAATTTTGTGTAGAGAAACTACAATCACTGACATCATTCAAGAAACAAGGTTGAGATGGTTCTGACATGTTTGCCGCTGGTATACCAAGCATACAAGAGCAATATTTCCCCAAGAGACGTCTAAGAGAGCGACCAAGGAGAAGATGGACAGATATGATCAGACAAACCACTAGATTGCCACTTGCAACTGCTGAGCGAAATGCTGGAAACCTTCCTAGAATGCAAAGATGTGTGCATGGGAGAGCTACGGGCCAAACCAAAAGCCTCAGGATTTAAGCTAGTAAGTCAAGTCATTAAAAACTAGTCAGAAGAATACCTTCTATGATATTTGATAAGAATATGATACAAAGAAACTTTATTCTATCAATGAAAATTTTATCAAGTTTTGGCAAAATTTGTAGTTCTGCACTCTGATCGGTAAATTTCTCTTTTTCAATTTCCAGAATATGTTACTGCTAAAATATGCAGCATTCCTGTGAAACAAAATACATCATCCGCCAAGTTAAAAGTTAGAATCCATTTTTAATTCTAGAACATCCAGTTATCTAGCAATTTCCTTAGCGAAAAAGGATTGTTTATTACATTTTTAAAGTAATGGATAGATCATCATTTTAGTTTGATCAGTTGGTAGCAAGTTTCTTTCTACATCTCTAAAGTCTGAATGGCAATCTACACAGGTATTTTTGTTCATATCATCACTTTGTAACGTTTGACACAACAGGGCAACGGAAGACTAGAAACCTAGGAGAGTACCACCTGGAATGCGACAAATGAATATGGAACTAAATGAATAACACCCGTCTTTTTCTAAGGAAGATGTTTTAAAAATAACACTGTAAACGTCATTTAAACATGGAGGGGATCTATGCGCCAGAAAAAACGATGTGTATGATCAACACCAATCTTTTTTTTTGTACTTCAATTTTGGAATTGTTCAATTCTTATCAATTTGAAAATACTTAGGGTCTCTTGTAGTACTTTAAGGCAATGTTGTTTCTACAGATAGGTACAAATACTATATGTTTCTGATTGAAACGCTATCTTGTATGTCATTACCATTAGATTTGACACCTGTGCCGATCACTTTTGATGACACTTTTACTAACTGCTACTAATTAGCTTAATCCAATATTAACCACACCCATACTAGAAGGGGTGCAGGGGGGTAACAGGCCCCGTGGCTCTCACGAAAATTTCAGCTAATCACTTTCAAACTTTCGAACGTTCCCTTAAAATTAGGAATTCCAAAGAAAGAGAAAGATTGGGAAAGTGACCAATAATAAAGTCATGTGTATTGTCTATGAAGAGTTACCCATACGCAACAGAAGACGTTAGGGGAACCACAAACACGCTTGCGGAACAACTCACATAAATGCCATCCAAAATAGCTCCCTACACTCATTTTACGTTACTGCATTTAAACCCTAAAAAAAGTGATTAAATTATGTTTTGGCACCAAACTATGATTACCACCCTAATGAAATATGTCTAACAATGGTGGAAAACTAAATCACAAAAGTTTAAAAGATGTTTAGTTTTACAAACAATGCAATTTCAACCTGGCCAGACACTTTCATTTTCTTCATGCCCCGTTTTATCTGCACCGCATACATAATAAAAAATAAATAAAATAAATAAAAAGACTTCGTAAAACCAGTCCATACACATTTATGTTTTAAGTCTTTTTTTAAAAAAAATGCTTAATCAACGTGATTTACAATAGCCCGGTTGTTAGTGTTCACTTTATACTTCCATTTGATGCACTAACCTACATCTAACATTTTTTCATGTAACATACGTAAGATTGATCTTGTTCTTTCTTGCCACCTTGCGTGGTCCTCTGTTATTGATAACAAAATTTCTAACAGTTGCGGATCAACATGTTACATGTCTAATATCAAGCTAGTTATAATTCCACAGGTGACACAGAGTGCCAGTAGCCTGCCTATGAGAAAATTAAGGGAGGGGGGTATCGCCACGAGTAAAACATTTGAAGCATTACTTTATATGCTATGTTTGGAATCTCCACGCATTGTTGGGAAAGCCTGTTTAGGGTATTATTCTAACAATTATCATATTTTGCCAGCCTGAAGTCACACAAAAGTAAGAAATATATATTTTTTGGTCATTCATTTACGGTGCATAGCTCAATGGCCTCAATAATACCCAAATAAAAGTGGAAAGCATTATCAATATGATGACTTCCATTTTCTGTACATTAAATTTTATTTAAATGATGTTTTGTTTTAACATTTAAATTGCTTTAACATGTCAGCTCGCAAAAGGAACGATAGAAGCGGATCGAATTGAACTTGACATTGTCCAATTATTGTGGCAAAGCTGCAGAAAGTGTAGCTTGAGATACTTTGGTAAGTGGCTTATCACAACAAGCAGTAGTAGCAGTGTAACAGCAAGTAGCAATCGTTGTTTTGCGATAACAAAGAAAGACCGGCCTCTTCATTAATTTCATTCAACAGCTATTGTTTACATTAACTGCCACTGTATTTTTTAACGTCTGCGCTATACAGAAAGTCCTCCCTAAAAACCTCTTTGCCGAAGACCTTTCCTTTACAGCATCAAGCCATTGCATGCTATACTGTGTAGGTGGGCGTGGCTTTGATAGCTTTAAATCTAGCTATTTCTATAAATCTATAAGAAATATTCACGTTTTGCATGAATTAATTTCTGAAGAAAATTTCTGTTTTTTCTAGATTCATAATAGTCTTTCATAAGTGAACACTTTGGCAAACAAAGAGGCAAATTATATTTGCATTTTGATCATGTCTCCACTAAACTACCATCATTTGTAAATTTTGTGACCGGCATAGTCAAAATAAAAGTTGAAAGTTTCAAACTTTTAAAAAGGGAGATGGAAAAAAGTAAATAGGGGTATAACTCACCCTTATATTTACATCGATGTTTTCGAGCCAATGCTCACCCTCAATTAAAAAGATTTTTTGCTTTTCTTCCTACTGTCTGAATATCATGTCATGAAAGACATGGTATAAAACATCATTGAAAAATACATGCCAATAATAGAACCTTACGAGCGTGAAACATGCGACAAAACGCAGAAAATTTA
>JAAAKL020002402.1:0-26249 GCA_010016065.2 Carybdea cf. marsupialis auct. non (Linnaeus, 1758) | reverse complement strand
GAATGATACCCTCAAATCTATTTCACTAAACAAAATTCTCAAATGGACTGCAAACACTTGAAACCTACGATCTTTTCATTGCCAATAATTGAAGAGATGAACTTGGTAGAATAACGGACTTGTGCAAGTGGACATTTAAGAGGCCTTTAGTCTACACAAAAGTAAGATTTGAAAGAACGAGATGACGGTTTAAGGTAGATAAATCTCTTGAAGAGCATGCCACAAGAAAGTAAGTAAATACTAAGCAATGGGTGAAAAAAGCGCGACTGTCCTGAAAAGTAGCTTAACTGCTATAAGACAAACAGTCTGGTTCTTTATCCATCAAATATTTTATGATGAAAAAAACATTGAAGGGAGTAAGGGATTTTTGAGTCCAGTTTAGCAAACATTTAACAAAGCGAACTGCTAACATATGTTATAACGTTCCCTTTTTTCCACTGTAATGAGAGATGAATTAGATTTATTTTGCGTAAAGACTTAAGTTATAAGTAAAGAGACAAGTTATAGGACACATTTCATTGCTTCATTGTTTTTCTTTACTGACAATTTCCGATGTTTTTTCGCATCATAACTTGGGTGTTCTTATTTATTGGCAAATTCTATGCTGTCTCATGTAGCTATTTATAGTCAAACTAAGACAGTGTTATATCATTATTTAAGCTGACATTATTCAAAAGAGTTTAAGGTTAGCAATGATCTTCTTATACTTTAACACTTTCCAAATAAAATATTATTCACCAAACTGTGCCTTTCTTTTTGTTGAAAAAAACCTAATCCGTAATAAATCCAAGAAAACGTTCGTTCAGGGTATTAACCATGTAATACTCGACTGTCTGGATTCTATTCCTTGACATGATATATTGTGATTTTGGTTGGTTTCCTTTTGCTATTTCACTCTGCTGCATTGCGAACTGAATCAATTAAATCTGCGGGTATATAGTCCGGTTGTTATTGTGGATTGTCTTTGGTGATTTTAACTCTTAACAGCACTTTTCTCTTTTTTTTGCTTTAGGAAATAAAGCGGATGATGATGGTAAGGAATTGTTTGTCATTCTTATTTAAAGAACAGTGCAACGTTCAGAAACCCCAACCATGGGCATTCAATAATCACCTAAATTTTGAAATATGCTTGAAAAATCGACATGTGATATATCCACCTTTCCTCTGCAACTGCATGGTTATCAAGTTCAAAAACAAGAGCAGTCTTGAGTAGGTTTACTCTTTTTCAAAATCAGTATTAATTGAGTGAGTGACATTGTTCCGCGCTCAGTCACTACTTAGCACCAAATTAAGTCGATCAAGTAGGCCAAAAAGGATAGATTTGGACAAATATACACTGTCCGCCAACAGTCCCATTTGCTACAAACTCTTAGAGAATGATACATAATTGTCCATTCAACTGTATGACGCAACTTTAAATCAACGGTAGTATTGAATTAGCTACATCGCTAATGTAATTTTGGGCCTCGCTTTGATTTTGACGCAAGAAAGTCGACTTTGTCATTTTTCAGTCCAAATGACCAACTCGTTTACTCCTTGTCACTGTGCAAACTATGTTTTTTATCGATAATATCCATGCCATGCCCGGTCCTGATCCAATTTAGATATGAGCGGGCCTGATATGTTTGATCGTTTGCAGGCTTAAAACATCAGCACCAATGAAGTTTCCTAACGGAGTTAAATAACTTGTAAATTATAGAAATCAAATCAAGATTTATGACAATGAAAATGATCAGATAATTAAGGCAACTTAACGATCACTGAAAGGTAAGAACAAGATAGTGCTTTAAGGTTTTAGATGCCAAGCTCCTGTGGAGTAATTTCTTTGTATGTGAATACATGAATACGTTTTATGTGGTACAAAATTCCAGGATAGCTCTGAAGATAGAAGACATGTCGTTAGGTTGAAAAGCTTTTCTTAGGTTCTGATGAGCATCATAAGAAATATGCTTTTCAACCTAACGACATGTCCTCTATAGTCAGAGCAATTATGAGAATAGTGTACACGAGGCAAAGCTTTGCGATGCTCTGATATCAGCACAAAAAAAGAGTCACATTTCTGTAAATACTTTTATGAGGATCCCGTCCAGTTATTAGCCGTCATAAATATTAACTTTGACCTCTTTAAGCAGAATATACTTCTTTGGTGAGATACCGTGGCTCTCAACAAAGAGAAAGATAATTGTAATTCTCTAGATCTAAGGCTCGAGTTGAAACTGAGACTTTTATGAATTGATTTAAATAACATTTTATTGATATATGTTAATGTAGTCTCAGGGGTCGGGAAGATTTCCTGGATTGGAAAGGCCAGAATTTGAACTGGGGTCCAGGGAGCGTTCCACGCCAACTTACTTCCTTACTTTAAGGTTCCTGTTGCTCTGGCCTCCTGGAAGTGCAGAGCTCAACTCTATTCACAGTCCCCTTAGAAATGTACTCAATTAAGTGGATTTGTCACGTCTTTGATTTCTCCGCGTGACACTCATACAGTTCAAAGCCAACTACAATGTTAGTTTTGGTAAGCCTCTGATTAGATTCAACATGCTGCAGATAATGTGTTTGTTGTAGCCATAGCACGGAGATCTTTGGTTTAAAGTCATGGCAAAAGGTTGCTTAATGTTTTTTCTAGATCCGTTTATTATCACAGTCATAGCTAACACCCTGACGGAGGTATTTCCTAATCCGAAATCTTGTGATCTGCTTCGTAGAATTTGGATATTTCATGCTACCTGCTTCCTTAAGGATTCTGATCTAAACAAGCTCCCAATTTTGCTATATTATCTCATTTTATCACAGCATTTGAGTCTTTGCACTTGTTGTCATCCCTAGTGGTAAAATAACACAATGGTCCTTATAAACTCTGTTAAAAAGTTTCAGTCACCATGGAGACTATTGGGGAGGCTATAGCCCCTCCAGCCCCAACAGTGGTTACGGCACTGTAGTTTCATTTGGCTACTGTTATTAAACAGTAATATTTCAATCCTCTGATCCTCACTGAGGTCTTATTCACTTCGACTGGGGCCATGGTAAGGTGAAACGTCTCTTTTACTACATTGGAAAAATTGACGTCATTATTTAACATAGTGTTCTAAATAGAATGTAATGATACTCTACAGTTACATTATTGCTAGGGTTTTAGCATGGTAGTTTGGGAGGTTTTTTTAACAAAGGGTCATATCGAACACGAGCTGAAGCCACTATTGTAAACTAGGTATTATCATAATTTGGGACATGTATTTTGATCCCATAATTTCGAAACTTGTGCTGTAGCCCTCATTAAAGTTTTTGATAATACTGGAATGGATTGGACATGTGTTTATTGTCATTTTCTGTAAGTCTATCTATTCCATGTACAACTCTGAGCAGTAGCGAAGCCAAGGCATCAAATGAGGTCGTGCTTGACGTGTGTCATAAGAGGGCAAAGCAACTTAACGCCCCGTCTGAGTGTTTCATTGGGCCTTGGTCCCAAAATTGCTTGAAACCCCATCTTGATATTCCTTTGAGCATCACTATGTCTATCGATATATCATGAATTTGCCGCTGTACTTTAATCTATATAGCTGTTTTTAGATGTGCATAAAATTACGTGCAAAACGTATCCACTGATCCTTGTCTTAAACTAATTTCGATTGTTTGACCAAATTTTGCATCATTTTTATGGCGACAAACTTGAATGAAAATCAGATTAATCATCTAATTATCATTGCAATAAGATATCGTATGCATAATGTCCAACGACTTATGTTGGATATTGATATGTTACAGTACCCTAGGCTCCCTAATATAAGGGATAGGGGGAGACGCCCAGTATATTTTGGATTTTTGTTGGGCTTACTGTAGCCCCACGTTCAGTAAATTTTGTCTTGCCCAAAATTTTGACCCAGTCATTCAAACATTGCAAATTGAAATTGAAATAGAAAAACATGAAGGTATATTTAAACCTACATTGGAAAAGCGCTATAATCTTTCAACGATATTGGCCCCTTTGTCAAAGCGTACTCTGACACTAGACTGAGCGACATTGGTCGTCTCATCCACTTAAATGTTCAAAAAGAAACACTCTCCGATTCCTTCGTCTATTGTGTTTTCAATCATAATACCAAGACATCAAAAGTCACAGGAAACACCAGTAAAATAACCGTATGCCCTTCCCTTCCCCACTATTTCTATGTTCCTTTGCCCACGACGTTTAAATACATAACACTCAACTAAATAGTCGATAAGTTTCCTTGTTTCAAGTTTTATGGTATTCATCATGTCCTCTAAATCGAGATTTCTGCCTTCTCAAATACAGTTCAGCTTTTGTGAACGTCCTTAGCATCCTACCGTTCTTCGCAATTCTTAGAAATGTCGTTTGATATCCTGTCCTCTTGCCACATACATTATATAGCCTAAATGCTCCGATGCTGTGAAACCTTGCAAAAGGTCTTCGATGATTTGTACGCCTGAAGGTGACTACATGATCGTTCATGAATTTGGGAGTCATACATAAAATTGTTTATGTTAGTGTAACCAACCTCTGTCAATGTGCGGGATGTCCTTGGTTTCAATAACAAACAAGGCAAACAGAAAAAGCCACTGAAGCTTCAATCGCCACATAACCGATCCTTTTCTTATAATACAAGCTTTCAAACGTTTGAGACCTTGTCCTAAGTTGCAATTCTGGTGTTTGTAGATCTTCTAAAATCATTCATCTCCCTTCGATGTCCGTAATGCAAGAGTTTCAAAACAACACAACAGGAGATCGATTCCTTGAGCTATTTTGACGATTTGAAAACCAAACAATCAAGTATAACGTCAACCTAGTTGTGCCTGAGCTCATCTGCACTAACTAGAGGCTTTTTTAGATCCTAGTGCACATGCGCATTATTGCGTAAACCTTGTTATTGTCGTCGCAGAAAACGTCATAACCAGAATCAAAGAGAACTGATAAAGAGTTTCCTGTTATGGAAACCTTATAAAACAACTTTTGTAAATCAAATAAGGGAGGGGGGGGGGGGGGGTGAAATTTATAATCGCATTTTTGCAAACAGAAAAGCGAGTTGTTTGTGGATTCTTTTTTTCGTTTTCGGATTTTTGATGATACATAATGATGTTTCCTTATTTCTTTGGTCTCTCTATTCTCACTTTGTTAATTTTTTAGCTGTGGCGGCTACGACCAGCACGACCTTTAGCCTTTTCTCGGAGTCTCTGAGAGGGTCCTCTGTGTTTAAGAAAAATGAGAGTTTCTACCCTTTTTGTAAACCGAGCATTCAATAAAGTAGCGTGTAAATTGTTTTGGTTCAATAGAGTACTTCCTAAAATGATTCAGATATTCAATAATCTATACTTTCATTGACACTAAGTTTTCCTTTGATTCCAAATACGATGTTAGTACACACAATGGAGATAGATATAAACTGAGGGACTTTAGGATGCTATAAGCACCTGCTGTGAAGACTGGTTTACAACGCTTACCAAAGCTAAGCAGACATGATCCTCTTGTTGTAAAATTCCCCAAATTCACACACTTGTAAACGATAGAAAATTTGGGTATGTAAGGGTAAAACATCTCTTTCTTCACACTCAACAGTTACTAAAATCATTTCAAAGGTATTGGTGATTATTTGACATTCATGTAAAGAATGTTTACAATACTTTGCTCCTACCAACGTCAATAAATATAGTCTATATATATTATGGATTTTCTCAAATATCTTAATCTATGTCTCACCAGGTATTTCCAAATTTCCGCTTGTTTTTCAACAGTAACATACAGTTGCTTTGATCTTTTTAAATGATATATAAATCATCCTTAAGGAGATTTGTTCCAAGCACTTCAATACATACCTCTGACGCTGCTTGGAAATTAAAAGTTATTTGTTATTTGCATTTATTATTATTTGTTATTTATAAATGAAGCTATTTATTAAGGACAAAATTGATATGATAATCAATATGTGTAGAAAGCAGACTGGTTTGTAAATTATACCTTTTTTTAGCACTTTCTTTATTAAGAAGATAGCTTGTAAATATCAGAAACCGATGAATATAGCGTTTAAATAGTCGAATTTTATAAAGTAAGTATATATGGTTACAATATTTGAGAGACAATGTCCTCACTGAAGTAATAAGTATTTCCTTCATTATGATGTAATCGGGGTGATCTTATTTGTGTCGTTCTGTTTGTAACAAAGGACGTCGAAAGACTAAACTATAGCGGATGACACAAATTACAACAACTCATTTTATGTTTGTTTCTGTTCTTTTTTAGATCTATCCCTCTACGAGGGGGATATGCTGTTAACAAAGAAGCAGCGAGATAGATTTCTTAATGGCTGGGATATTGATCCCAACATTCCATTGGCTGCAACGAAGTCAAATCACTGGCCCCTTGTAATTCCGTACAAAATAGGGTCATCACTAGGTACTTTGAATTTACTTTTGCCTTCATTTGATAGACATGTATAAATGCTTTTAAAAGATAAGTGGAAATTTTTGTGGTCGATGACAGAATTTTTGCAATCAAGGCAATATTATTATATTGTTATATTAGGCAATATTATTATATTGTTATATTAGGCAATATTATTATATTGTTATATTAGGCAATATTATTATATTTTACACTGAAAGTGTTCTTGTTGTTTCTCTTAATATAAATATCAATCTATATTACTATTCTCTGTGTATACTTTTCATAATACACAATCTTATATTGAGGGGAGCATAGAACTTTATGGACTTAGTTATAAGGACACATGACAATGTAAGGCTACGCTATTTCATGTTTTCCTTTGAAAAATAAACCAAAATGGATCTTAATATATAAACGTTCCTTTTAAATTTAAACCAAAATAGATCTATGTTCCATCTACCAGGTATTGTCAGTGTTTTGTCCTCCTTTTTTATTGATAATCTTCTGCATCGGATTAACCTTAATGTTCACACGAGACTCTGTTGGGATGTGATATCAGTTTGTTCACTTCCATGCGTGGTCTAAGATAATCATGGAAGGCAGATCCACACAAAATAAATATCCACCAGGTCTCGTGTAAACACCAAGACGATACAAAAAGTTCCGATTCGGATCATTTAAGATTTGTACCTTGCAGACAATACCTAAACTTACAGAGAACAGGTTCAGAGGAGGGCTAAAAGGTAAAAATTGAAGTCAGAAAATTGTTTCCCAGACATAGGTAACCATTAAATTGTGCTGATTTTAGCTCCTAGCATTGCTTGGCATTTGCAAGCAGGAGCCAGGATAGTTAAATAAATCAACATGCTATATTTTTCTTTCGTACATTTACTGAAGTTGGTCAAAAACAAGCTGAAATCGCTATACAAGAGGCTATACAAGATTATGAGAGGCTGACATGTTTACGCTTCAAGAAAAGAACTGATGAACAGGGCTATATCGAGTTTTATAGAGGGTCAGGGTAAGTAAGAAATAATTCAATTACAAATGTAACATAATGATGCAACAAGATATCCTGCTGATATTCAAGAGTTACGTATTCCCCAGACAAGGGCGTGAAAAGATTCATGTGTATTCATTTTATCTATTACCAACTTATTATTACTGTTATATTTACTACGATTCTCTTTAGATGAAATTACTCTTTGAGCAGTATTATTGGTTACTGAAATATCATGCTATTTTGTTTAATATCAAAATGAATCATTTATTAAATTGTGATATTCTTTATAAGTGTACTTAGGATCCTAATCGAAAAACGCATTAGCGCGTAATAATTTTGCATAGTAAGAATAGCAAGCGGGGAAAAGTGCAAGCATTTGCTAGCAAGCTGCAACTCTCAACATTTCGCAAGTGTAATAGTTTACTAAAAAGCTACTTGTGTTTTAAAACCGTATTTTTACAAGGCATGTTTACGTTTGGCAACTTAGAAGCCGCATTGACTGCTCAGGCCAGGAAAACGTGGTGGCCATTGGTTACTTCAATACCCTTTCCATTTTAAAACCTAGTTTTGATCAATTTCCTTCTCTTTATTTGCTTTTTATATACTGTATATATGGATTGGCTCATACGAAACAGTTCCTTAAAATGATCATCATTTTTGGGTGACGTTGCCAATTTATAACTGACATGCTGAAGTAAATAACACTTTAGCCTCCCTCTTTATACCTCCTGACGGCTCGTGATACTATTTTGTCTCCAAAGTAATACTTTTCTGATTGGTAAAATGCTCTTCTCAGATGTTCCTCCCCAGTAGGGTACTGGAATAGGAGAAATGGAATATCATTGTCCTATGGATGTTGGCACAAGGGTACTGTGATCCACGAAATCGCTCACAGTCTTGGGTTTTATCATGAACAAAGTCGTCCAGACAGAGATCAGTATGTCCAGATCATGTGGCAGAACATCCATAGTGGTACGAATCGATTTTATAAAATACACTTTTCTTACATAGAACACTCATTTGTTTAATTTAAGTATGGTGTTATCAGCATTAAAAATGTTTAAACGTTTAAAGGAGATCCTACACATAACTTCAACTCAAGGCGTCTTCGCCATTCAGAAATATCTGAGTTTGCCACTGCCAAGGCTATTCACTTACAATGTTGCACCTGGTACATGAATCAAAATGCGAACTATAAAGGAATGAACAGTTTATATAGACTTGAAATCAGAAGGGCAACGAGTCCTCCTCCAAAGAAGACATGTGCCACATTATATGATTTTGTTGTTCTTCATTTATACATCTTTTTATAAATTTGTCGGTAGGAGGAGTTTTATGATGTTAATTTAGGAAACAGATATTGTTTGTAGTCCTATTACATAGTTTTGCATGTCTTGCCATTGCCTTTTGCTACATTAGATGCCAACTCATGATATTGTTTAACAAGGTTTAATAAAATGCTTAAATCTACTTAGGAAGGTTGTGATATGTAGTTTAATACCTAATGTGCATGTTGCAATTAGCTACAACCAATTTTTGTACAGTGCAGACACTATCAGTTACGAAAAGGTACAAGAGAAGTAGTAAGCATGTTATCATCCTACGTAATCTAGCTCAGTTGCTATCGCTCTCTTCGTCAATGTACGGATTTCGCTTTTTCTTCCCGATTGTTGGATGTTTTAAGTTTCTGTATGGAAATCTGACTGATTCAAGTCCTCTCTTCTTGATGGTAACTTACAACTTTACAATTAAACGCTATGGACAGAATGATGAAAAAAACACTGGATCGAGCGTCAAAGTGAGGTCAGTCGTTGGACGCCATTTCAGACCCATCAAACAAAGCTTAGAAACAATGTTACCTAACATGGCGGACCTTACCGCGCTATTTTCACTAATGGGGCCCGTACCCGTGACTATACTTTTTCGCTGTTGGAAACGATGGAAAGCTCGATCCAGTCTTTCTAGAGATCAGTGGTTGGATGTCATTTCATAAATGGATAGGTCACATGTGGCATGGAGTCTGGTCTTCAAAGTTGCTGGATGTCGATACCGACTGGTAAAGGATTGGGAGCTAATGTGAAGCCAAGGGAAATAGAGTACGTTATCATCGGAGGTTACATAGCGCAATTAGTAAAAAACACGCAGCAAATGCTAGAGTTGGGGGTGGGTGTGTGTGTCTAGTGGTGATATATCTTTTATTCATCCAATGTCTTTCCAAAGCTCTTTATTTCAAAGCGCTTCTTCTCAATAGTACAGAGATAGTTCAGGTGCAAATCAAGCTCAATTCTTCTATTCTAAAAGAGCCGCTCATGACAATGTGAATATTAATCAGGTTTACTATATCTTTTTCTTCTACAAAGGACTGGATTACAATTTCAAAAAGCAGCATGCTAGTAACATCGACTCCATGAATGTTCCCTATGATTACAAAAGTGTGATGCATTACAGTAGTAAGGCGTTTAGCAAAAATGGACAAATAACAATCAAAACTAAAGACCCTGCTATGCAGAATGTCATTGGAAACAGAAATGGGTTCAGTGACTTGGATGTTCAACAGATGAATTTGTTATATAATTGTCCAGGTAAGGAGATGGTGAATTTATTTGTCTAAGGTCCAATGTTCAGCAAAGAGTCAGGAAAGAGTATGTAAATTAACGAAAAGAAGGAGGAAATTTTTGTATGAATTTGGTCAAGTACCGAGAACGTTTCTGTACATGGTGGGCACGCAGGATCTGACTCGCTCCATTAAAAAAGCAACAAAAGTAGCTTAACAAACCCATCGAGTGAAATGACGGCTTACGTACGATTAACGTAACACGTCACATGACATGTTCAAGTCGACTACGAACCTTTGAACTTGTGTGTGTGAGTGTGCTCTTGATCGGAATTGTTAGACCCTTGTTTTATAGCATGGATCCTTTTTGTGCAGGTATGATATTGTATATTTTTGGAAGGCGAATATACTTACGTTGCTACATATTTGGCAGAAACTAAGAGCCCAGACCAGAAGCTAATGTTAATAAATTGTGCAAATATATCAGAGAAAAAAAGCTGATTGTAAAGACCTATTTGAGTACAAGGAAATAATGGTTATATACTTTTGTGTATGATAGACTATTTTACCTATTGTAAGCTTCATTAAGTGTTATTCTTAGAATTTATTGTTCCTCAATGTATTAATTGATACTTACTTTGCCCTGCAGTATCACCAAGACCACCAACGCCGACTCCAAATCCAGCAGGTGCGTGATCACAGCTTGAATTCATAGAAAAGCTGGCCATTTGTCTGTTTATTTATACATCCACTTAAGTACTACTACTCGTATAACATTCCATATTGTCCATTGGAGTATAACTACGTAACTTGAATAAGTATAAGATACTATGATCAAAAATTGTGTACTCTATATATTGCATCTCGCAAGGATCATCCTCTACCCCACCTCCCACCTCCATAAGGGACAAGGTTGTTTGGATTAATATTTATTTATAGACCCTAATGTAAGATTCTAAGTATACGATTAAGTAATGCTGATTCACGGATCGCATGATTTTATGCATAGCCACAATGCAAGACGTCAATTTTAGACATGGCGTACGACCCCAAAATATAAACTTTATAATGATGTAAACAAAAGAATCCACGATAGATACACTTGTATAAATATGGATAGAGATAACTAATAAATCAGTTTGTGGAGCCATGTTTGAAACGAAAGAGAGGGGAGATAAAGCAAATAACATAGCATGTATGAAGAGGAGTTTTTATAATCGACGAAATCAACACAAGGATCAGAAATCAAGAACGTGCTATTTACTGTTAATTGACCTCGACTACTCTACCAACTCACTAGAGAAGCCAAGCGAGCGGAGAAATCACGGGGATATATCTGTTTTTGGCAAAACAAAGGACACACTCCGCACTGCACCATTAATATCATGCCTGTCGCCTGATAACGTATTTCCATATATTTCTGTCAGAGACAATTCATTGTAGCCTATCCTAGTCGTGAATTGCTACATCTCGTAATCTCGATCAATATCAGTGTTCAATTAGTGTCCTTGAGGACGTTGGTTATAGTTCATCTCCTTTACGTTTACCATTTGGTATCAACGTACGTACAACTTTCGATACACTACTATCTAGAACGCTGAGATTTATAAAAAGGTATCTTAACCCTCCCATTCGATTATCATTTGATAGCCATTACCATATCTGCAGGGAAAACATTCGACCTAGCATGCCTGAAATTTTTGCTATGGAACAATGATCGTAAGGTCATGTCACAATTGCCCTTGGTGATACAAAATAGGAAATCATCTACCTCTGACAGTTTGATTTTGTGTTCCTTTGGTTTCCTTTGGACATTCGTTAAACAGACCGGTTTTCTACTCTAACCACCACCTTATTTTACGTACCTTATTACAAATATAGATTATTTTGTTTGCTACATTAAATTATCTGTTGAGAGGGGTTTAGTTTAAATATAAGAAGATATACACTAGGCTCAGAATTTCTTTTTCGTCTCTATTGGATGATATTTTATGTGTAGAAAATTCCTTAAAAAAAGATTTCTAAGCTACATTTTAAATATCCCTGGCACTTATTGATATTTCCCCAATGGGAAAAGTAAATATTCTATCTAAAGAGCTTCTATTAACTCCTGTCACTACATTGGGGGGTATACATCATTTGCCAATATGTTAATTATAGGTTTTTAAGTACCGTTTAAATACCGCTATCGTTACAGCACACGTATATGTTTTGTTGTCTTCACTTTCTTTCCGCATAAACATTTTTTATTGCTATGGGTAAAAAAAAATTGTAGTTTAGAAACGTACAACATAAAGCCAAAGTTAGACTAATGCACTGAAGATATCTATTGGAGACGCAGTGCACAGTTGATGAATGTCAGATTAATGTCTTTGTCACATTCCTGATATCACAATATGATTATTTCTCTTTGATCTTAGCTTCCTTGAAGTTGTATGTTCGTTCAGAGGCTTGCAATGACAGTCCATTAACTCCAGGGTATCCTTGTGGCAAGGCAACTATCAAGGTTGATGACAGAGACTATTCCCCAAGTAAACGTGGCCTCAACGTAGTTTCTGTCAACGCATTTAATGGTATGTGATTCAGAACGTATTACAAAGAAAATGCTGTGTTTAGAAGTTTATCTTCACTTCTTTACTTCGAATGCAACATCGCAGCAAAACGTCTTTAAAAAGTTGATTTTTTAATTATTTTATTTAAAGCCCAGTCGATAAATGATTATTATCTCTTTTGTATGTAGTTTACATGTTCCCAAATGTCTCTTGGCAAATGCCATTTTTTACCTTTTTCTGGATCATTCTCTCGGTCATAGTATGCAAAACATGTTTTGACAGTGTATTGAGTTATATTAGATATATCAAAATAGGGCGGTATCAAATTAAAATATTATAATTGGTATTAAAATAAAATAATGACGTAAAATCCTTTCTGAAAATAAAGCCTTCGCAATCACTTATTTTAGTTTTGTATTGCTAAGTTTCTTGTACAAATCAAGAGGATTTTTGCAGGCATAAACGCAGTAGTGAGTATGAATTAAAATATATATCAAGTAATATATTAATATATTTTACAGAAATGTTGGTAAGGTTGAAAGCCATAAATATCCTTTATAAACCATGAAATGATAATTACTGAAGATATACAGCTACTGAAAATATTGGTTCAGTATGCCATATATTTTAAACTGGGGAAACTGAAAAATGCAACTTGTAAATTTGTTTTGCCTTGTATTATAAACCTCAAATGAATGAAAGGATAGATATGATTACCAACTTTAGCTAATATTGGATAAGATATAACTAATTTTGAGTTGAGGTCATTGATAGCAATTTATTGTACATATACCTCTAGTGGCATATCTTTCCTCTTAATTTAAGTTAAAAGGTTTATGTGCCAATTTATTTGGCTTGAGATGAAAGTAGCAGTAGAGGGAACTTTTAATGAAGGTGTTAACATATTTTCAGATTGTCCAATTACCTTCACTACACTTAAATTATTTTTGTTGCGTAATGTAACTACGTAGGTGTAAACTTCCTAATACTAAACCTGGAAGCAAAAACAACAACACAAGGAACTAGCCTTTAAATTATACTAAGAGAAACAACCTATTAAGTTCAATACAGTTACCTGCTTGCTACCAACCGATAGATTAAGCAGTTGTGCTGAAATCATTATCTCCATTGAAGGAATACGTATATTGTACGTTAAGGCAAATTCCTCTACAGAATTTTTTGTTAAGCAAAGAGGAAGCAACCACAAATGCAAACCTGGAAAACAAAAGAATCACCGATCGATATTGGGTGACGTCATCAAAGCAGCTTGTCATGATAAAGAGGCTACTGTAGTTGCAGCCCCCTCATACACTTATACGTTGATTCAAAGCAGATTCAAGACAACTACCAAGGGTTTACTTTTTACATTACAGAAGTATTTGATGTTGTTATGAGGTACCAAGTAACAGAGGTTCTTTACAAGGACAGCTGCATCAGTGATTTTTCACTTTTTGCACGGACGGCGCCATAAAATTTAATGGAAGGCTAAGGTTTTTTTAACACTTTTTCCAACATAGTTTAAGAAAACTTATTTAGCCAAAAGTGAATGCTTCAGGCCCCCCCCCCCCCCCCTCCAGCCCCTATTGACACCATGGATGTCTAGTCTGCACTGACAGAAAGTTTAAAAAGGCTAAATGTATGTATACATCATAGGTGGTGAAATTTTATGCTAACATTTCGTCAAAGAGTCCCATACAACATATGTTTCCTACATAAACCTTTCTTTGCTATATGTACTAATAATGTATACTTGATTTAGATAGAGAACGTACATAAACGTCACTATTATGATATTGAGATGAAGTAATTTATTTAGTGACGTTTTTATCAAACAGCAGCACTTTTTGTGAGAAGAGGAATGAAACTACAGAATACAAAAACTGGAGTGGCCATCACTCAAATTCAAAGCCCCAAAATATCTGAAAAAAATGCAATTCATCTAAAAGATGGTGAAACTCTATAATGCGGCTGCAAATCTACCATGTAATTGGACAGTATTATATCTTTTCCAATTTTTACGTGGAATTGTTGAAAAGTGTTTTACGACCTACAGAAACGTGTCTTAGAAATTATTCAGTTGAAAGCGATTTGGAATTTGTTATTTGATAACTTTGTTGCTGATAAGTAGAGACTTATGTCTCTTATCTCTTATAGTTAGTATGTGGTATGGTGCAAATATGAAGCCATTTCAAAAGTTCTTCGGTCCATGATTAGGTTGCTAAGGCCTCTATCTGGTTAGAGACATGTTGAAGTTGTAGAATATTTTTACATATCAAACAAACAAAAACGCAAATAATATGTTAATTTGTAAACTGGGAAAGAATAAGTGTTTAACACAGGATATAATATCACTTTGGCGAATTCAGGTTTACCTGGCATTGACGAGTGTATTATATCAAGCAAGAATCCTGTATCTGTTACATTTAACGGAATAGATTCAATACCAGTTGTGTTTGACTCCTCTTTAAGGACAAGTCATCAGTTCTGCAGCCTTTGACACCCACGGAGATAAGAATTCACCAAACTTCATGATCGACTATTTGAAGAAACTTCCAGACGACACGATTGTTCTCGTGGCAATTCAAGATGAGGGTGCAATGTATTTCACTAATTCATTAAAAGCTCATTTGGGTCTAATTGGATCTACTATCAAGTTACATAGGTAAGCTTACGTTGTCTGTAATACAGAAACCATTGCCATATCATCCTATTGATATTAAGTACATTTCTAAAGCGATGTTATCTGCGGTCACGCATTATGATTCTAAGGTGGGCCCATCTCCACCAATCCTGAATCTTCTTACCCACTGACACACCAATGATATTCTTCTTTATCCCATGCTTTATTCCCAGGTGCTTTTTCTTCCAATTAAGTTTTAATGGCATCCTAAGGACCAACCCCACGTTGCAGGTGATGCGAGCGTCTCAGTAACTTTTCAAGATAGGTTTATATTTCACATTAAATTTCTCCATCATCAATTAAGCTTATACTTTCTGGAGATTCTCTCAGGTGCCTAATACATGGGGGTCCATATAAACGGGAAAATCAGAAATTCGTAAAAATTGGGTTTTTACGTATTGTAAGGAGGCAAGTGCATTTTATATGCTTAAAACTCTTCAAGTAACAAAATGTAAATATACAAAATAAGAAATAAAAAACTGCAGACTGTAATCAAACAAATTCTCGAACTAGTTCGCAACGGACTCCCCGTCTGTCATTTTGTCCTCCTCTTACACTCCTCTTTATTTGGCGCTGTTTCTCCTTTCTCTTGGAATTGCTGAATGCATTTCTTGGCACTGTTATGAGCACTCTTATCTTTCGAACAAAATTTTGTATAAAAATCATATTGAGCCTTGGACACTGTTTTGCCTAAATCAATAAAGAGGGTCATGATAAGGGGTGGGGCTGGGGTAAAATGCTGCAATTTGATAAGCGTCTCCCCCGTGTATCGGTCATTGGAGAGCACATGAATAACAAACTAATCTGAGAAATTGTTGTTTTAAATTATGCAATTGTATAAACATTGGCATATCATACCTTTCTCTTCCCAGATCCTATCGGCAGTCCTACGCCTTCATTGGCTACAAAGGCTACCGTACACAGAATTTTGTCGCAGAAGCTCAGAGCCTCAGTGGCTCAGGTCCAACTACACTGGATAAAACTGTGACTCTCTTCGGTAGTAAAGGTAACCATTAAGCAAAAGCTTTGCAAGTTTAAATTATTTGTAGTGTTTTGAGGATTTTATTGCATTCCTCTGTAGAAGCGAATGATGTCAACGGCTGCAGGAAATAAGAAATTGATGATGATGTATATGTAGCTCAAAGTCGCAGTTAAGTGGGCAAGGAAGACGCAGTGACCCAAGTCATATTGCCATGGACACAACAAATGGCTATTTATTTCCTTTTACTTTCCGTATACGATAAATGAGTTTCTTAATTCTACTTGGTTTTCCTGGGGGAAATCACTGTACTTTACAATTCTATGAAACAGCTTTCACATGCCAATAGTGCCTCTGTAAAATATATTAATTAAATATCTAAGCAAATCAAAACAGCTGCCTTACCTATTAATTTGGAGCAATAGCTTCCAAGCCTGAATGCTAGCCATTCTATTGGCTCCTAAGGTTCACATTCTTAGCCCCCAGACATTCGTATAAAACCATCATATGCAAGGAGTAAATAAGAGAAATCTGAAGATACCAGGGAGTAAACAACCACTTACAAGTTTTCTACTTCACAAAAGGTTACAATACTTAGTCCAATTTGTGAACTGTCAATTTACAGATAATTTTTAACTTATCCTTAAGGTGATGTATAGTATATTCACCGAAAGCTTTTTAATTTTGGTGTAATAAAACGTTCCGTGAGAGCTTCATAGAACGACTGCAGACTGATTGAAAACACTGCCAAATCAACTAAAAGCTTTTTGGTTAACCTTTCAAGAAGGGGAATCAGAGGTTTATAGAACTAGATATATTTTATTTTCTCTTATTGAAATGGGGCCCAATTATCGATGAATCAAATGAGATCCTATACAGCTTTTGAAACTGTATTTACCTTTATAAATTTAACTTTAGGGCCCCAAAAGTACCGGTCTGTTCCTGTGACTGCCAGAATAGCTTGCTTTGAAAATGAGTTAGCAACCCTCCTACATGACGTTGGAAACGTTTACTCTACACACAAACCTTCTGTATTTTATCTAAGCACTTAGTAAATGGTTCTACATTCCTACTTCGATAGATTGCCCGTGGCATTAATCTAGATAAAGAAAAAATATGAATATCTCTGCTTAAGTCGTGTCTCTTTTCTTCGCCTTTCTCTATTTATAGAATATTTGAACAGTGTACTACAGTTTTATTACCTGGTTTTGTCGTCTTGACTAAAGTTAGACTAGGTTACAGGAATTTATAATTATTGCACAGCATATATATTGTCTATCAATTTAGATACCAATTTGAGTAGATGCTTAATAAGGACCTTGATTGCAAAATAAAGAGGGCATTCTTTAAGAGATAATAGTGAATGATGTTTAGTGTAAGATGGGTATAGCAGCCGATCTCAACAATTTTCACAAATTGAAGATATAGTTCATATGGTGGGCTTTGGATATTTTATATTGAATGTCTTCTTTGCTCTTGGCATTGCATTTGCGTTTGTAAAAATAACTGAAGATATGATATTAAGATATAGTAGCCTGTTTCAAAATTTAACTTGACTTAACATAATTTTACTGAATTTAGCTCTTTGCTCATTAACAATGACCTTTTGTCCATTCATTCTTTTAGCTGTGAAAACGAAACCTCCACCAGTTACACAAGTGCCAACACCAGCAACTAAAAAGCCATCCACTTCATCACCTGTGGTAACGATGAAGCCGTCAACAGCAGTACCTCCGCCTTCATCGAGTAAGAAGATACTGGTTTGTTACTTTTTCAGACAAAAACTGCCGACGATTTTGCTCAACATTTAGAATAATCAGATAAAATATGCACCGAGCATATCAAAAAGTTTATAGACTACTACGTTTAAAAAATCAATGACCTTCGGCTTTTGTCTACTTGTTTACTGCACTGCTCTTAAAAGCATTGATAGACCAATTTTCCCCCTAAGTGCTCAACATATTCTTCTTCTCTTCTTCCTCTCTCAGCCTGTCCCGCCACTGCTGTCGGATAACCTCCACAAACGCCTCCACTCTTGACAATTTGGGCTGCTTGCATCCATTTACTTCCAACATTTTGCTAGATATCATCTATCCATGTAAGCTTTCGTCTTTTTCTCGTTCTTCCTCTGTCTGTTGGCGTCCATTCTGTTGTTTTCCGAGCCCGTTTGTTGATGTCCCTTCGAGTGACATGTCCTGCTCACTGGCCTTTAGCTTTCTCGGCATTCCAGACTATATCTTTCACCTTTGTCCGTGCTCTTATCCTTTCATTTCAGATATTGTTTTTTATCGTGATTCCAAGCATTGCTCTTTCCATTCTGGGTTGGGCTACAGCCAATTTATTCTTTAGATGTTCCGTTAGTGACCATATCTCTGCTCCAGACGTCATCGATGGTAATATAACTGTATCCATGATCTTCTTCTTCAGACACATAGGTATCTTCTGATCTTTTTGAATTGCTGAATTGACCAAATCATTTCTAGCCTCCTGTTATTCTTTTCTCAATTTTTCTAGCCATGTCATTTCCTGGTGCTAGCAATCTTCCCAAGCATTTGTATTCCTCGTGCTCTTCAAGCTGTTCACCATCTATAGATATTCCATTCCTTCTCTTTCTTCTTGCAACTTCATTACACACGATCTTTATCTTTTTTTTATTCATCGTCACACCATCTTTCTTTCCCTCGTTATTCAAGTCATTTAGCAGTCGTCCTACGTGTTCTTCAGGTTCTGTAAGCTAGATGATATAATCTGCAAATCTCAAAAAGTTAAGACTGTCTCCATTGATGTTGATGCCAGTCTCATATTTTTTATCCTCCTAAATATTTCTTCTAATACCTCTGTGAACATCACTGGCGATAGTGTGTCACCTGGTCTTACTCCCTTCGTGATGCAGAACTTCCTAAGTTTATCAGTTCTTACTTGTGCTGTGCCACCATCATAAGTTTCTTTCAGGATTTTGATGCAGTTATCCTCGACACCGTGTTGTTTACACTGTGTAAAGACCGCCTTGTGTTGAATGAAGTCGAAGGCCTCCTCATAGTCCACAAATGCCATATAAATGGATACATAGTATTTATTAGTTTTCTGTAGTATCTGTACCACTGACTGCAGATTGTCTGTGGTGCACTGGCCTTTACGGTATGGGGCATTTTCTGGTGGTTGCTGCTCATTCAGGGTTCTGCTTAGTCGGTTTTTCAATATACGTTTAAGAAAATTATGAGCTGGAATTTACTTTATTTTTTCCCTCGTATTGACCAAGTGCTTAAAATTAAACATACGTAATGTTACTATGAGACCTGTATAAAGTAAATATCCTTGTTAAAGGGTTGGTATCTAGCTCTGCGATGGATATCTAGGTGAAAAAAATTCATTATGAGGAAGGGAAGAGCAGGCACTTTGATTATAGTGTTAACTAGCCTCGTTTTAACGAATACAGCCAGTGCTGTTTTTTATGGGTTTAATAGCCGATGACGCTTTTCAATAAATCATCAAAGCTAGATTTTCCAAGTATTGAAAAATTACACATAACGCTTTTGATGGTCAAATGATAGATATGACCGGGACGGGCGTTCTCAGCAGTGGAATTCCAATCTTATTGAGATGCAATAGGGAAAGGGGACCTGACTCCCAATGCGGAGGGAAAGTGATGACGTCATAAATCAAAAGTTTTGGAAATAGGACAATTTGACTCCAGATATCTAAAAGCAACCCTATAATAGGCTGTTTCTCAAAATAACAAATCTGTAGTGTATATAGTGTTTAAACTAGAGGCATTTGCATTTATAAAATCTCTGGTCAAAACTCTCTTAATTTTCCTTGGATTCTAACGTTAGGATCCAGTACCAAATAACAAGGTTTTGTTGGAGAGATTTTAAACTTTCAGAGCTGATATCTTGGTGTTGGGAAAGGGCATCACTTTCAATTTTGTCCAGTGACTTTCTTACTAATAGGACAACCTGAAAATTGAGTATTTTTTCCAAAATTCAAACATTTTCAAAATCGTGACGTCACACTTTCCCTCCCCATTAAGAGATCCCCTGTACCTTGGTTACTTGAAATTAGAAACATAAATATCAATATGGCAATAGGGATTTGTTGCTTTATAAAATGCATCTTCTCCATAAATTTATAAATTTTAAGTTTCGAGTAATTAAAAGGCAGATTTGATCCTACCCGCCTCGTTGTGATGATTTTTTAACAACTAATCTCGATTTCAATATCAATTTAGCCCCGCATTGGATTGTATCGATAATCGGGTAGCAGTTAATCGATAAATTACTTTGAAAACGTTTTGTGTTGACGCTTAATTTACATAATCTCGTTTTCTTTAAACTTCCAATTTTAAAAATGCAACCTTGAGAAGAAAGATTCTGAATTAGAAATCTTGTGTTGAGAAACTCATTGGTCTTAGTAAATGATAGCTCTTATTGTATTAATTATTCTACTTTATAATACTAATTAATACGCAAATATCATATCATTGTAGCACACGTAAGTGTCAGTGTCCAATCTGAGGGATGCAATGATAGGCCACTTACCTCAGGATATCCATGTGGCAAAGCAACCATAATAGTAAACGGAAAAGATTACTCTCCTAGTAAAAGAGGATTCAATGTCGTTGCTGTCAATGCGTTTAATGGTATGTATGAATTCCATATATTTGTATTAAATTATTAGACAAAGATGATTTAAAGAAGGCAAGAAGTACTCTACCCCTGGCCTATAGTTAAAAATTTAGTTTGCAACCTTGCCTCAATGAAATGTTTATACCCATCATATTTCAGTCGCTGTATTTGGGTGCTTGCGGCGGAGTAATGCAAAAGGCTTGAGCCCTTTAAAGCCCACCCGCCCGAGTTTAACATGAAAGCTGGGAATTATTGACACCTTCTTTTCAGTAGAACCATAGGGCCACCCAGTCCTTTTCAGGAAAATTGGGGAGACGGAAACGCTAGAAGTCAGTCGGACGGAGTTTACCTATGTTTGGATGGTCCTGCCTTGACCATGAACATGCTTGATGAATTTCGATACACTTCGCAAAATTGAATTGCCTTGGAAAATTCCGTGAAACAAGTAGAACCCCAGTTTCCAATTTGAATCCTAACTGATTTGCGAAACCAAATCCTCGCAAATAGCCATCTGTTTTGCAGACTTTGTACGTGATTCACTAACTGAGGTGGCCATTTACTGTGGTTGCTGGTTATCCGTCACCATACATCGTCACAGGCGATGAACTTCGACCAGATATGATAGTCAAGAAATCAAACTATCATTGTGTTCTGGAACTGACAACTGGATTTGAAACGAATTTTTCTACCAATTTTTTTCTAAGTCAGATAGGTATCGGCAATTATGTATTGACTTGCGTTACCACAATAAAATCGATTATATCAATTTAAGATTACGTTGTATTGGTGGCATTGCTACAGAAAGCCAATGCCTAATGAAGATTTTTAGAGATCTTAGAATTAAAAACGATGATAATCTGATAAGAAAATGATATGCTATGTACTTAGATCCACTTATTATATCTTTTGTAACAGAAATAAGGAATGGAAGAACTTGTAAGCTACTGAAAGTGCATGTGTCATAAACACAAGCCAATATGTCTATATTTGAGATTATTAGTTTGATAATATAAGACATAAAGTTTAAAAAAATCATTATTATCATTATCATTATTATTAAAGCTAGAAGTCACGAGAATATAAAGAAAGAAAATACAGTTCACTAAAAGATGACCTAGTAAACGCAAACGTCGACTTCAATTTGATCTTGTTAGAAGTTTTCACCCTTAGCCTTGTCTTCAAAAACATTTCTTGGATAAACAAATCCCTGAAAGATACAAATGCTGGACGTATTCAGGAGCTATAGGGAATTCTGGGAAGCAGCTGTAAGGTCATCATACTACATCTTTAACCGCCGCAACAAAGAGTGGTCCAGCCCTGAGAGTCTGTTGTTTTACTGACGCTATTTTATATATAGATTTTTCTTTCTAGATAACCTCAATGTTGTAAGTTAGTTTTGATTTTGTTTCGTTTTAATAACTCTTTTCGTTGTCTCCTTCCATTGATCCCACTGTCCCGTTCAAAGTGATTGCAGCTGGTGAAAACAGTGGCAATTGTACTTAGCGAAAAAAGGAAATAGCATATGTATACTCATTTATACGAAATGAATAGCTAGTGTTTAAAAGTATTATCCCTCCGGTTCCCATGTTTAACTGCTCAAATTCTATTCTGAGTCATTCATAAGAGCAAACAAACCATGGACATGAGCACTCGGTTGGTTTCCCTGGCAAATTCAATGGTATATCTAAAGCCTATTTTGATATACCTGCACTGACATGTATAATCAGCATCAAGCAGTGACCGTCAGTGAGATCTAGTGAATGTACATACTTTGCAGAAATAATAGTATCGTACTGATTTATCAATGGTTGAGAAGGACTGCGTCCACTTTACTTAAGGAAGGAATGAAGTGACTCAGGGATGAGTGTACGCTACGATAAGACACAACTAGACAATAGTCGCCTTAAACTACAATATCCTGCATAACTCAAATTGCATATTCATGGCAAATAAAACGTAGTAGGTAGATCTTAGTACAACAGATGTTAAACATTGCCATTTTTATTTCCTTCATTCCCATTTTTTTTACTAGGAAAGGTCATAGCTTCCTACTCATTTGATACTCATGGCTCTGCGCAAGAAACAGCAAACATGCCGTACTATATAAAAAGGCTCCCGGATGATACTATTGTTCTTATTGCTATCCAAGATGAGGCATCCAATTATTTTACAACAAACATTCAGCAGTCGTTAAGGGATCTGGGCTCCAGAATAAGATTTATGAAGTAAGTTGTAGGAAAACTTGTAAACTATTACTCTCTTTTTGGTCAATGGATATAGAAGTGCAGCCTACTCATATGCAGACATTTAAGTTGAATTTCATTAATTCCGTTGCCTCTTTGACGCACTAATTCATTTCACTAGTTGTCGTATCCTTCGATATCACGTATAGACAAGTAGACACAAAATTTACGTAATCCACTATTGACAAACAATTTTCACGCTTGCACGCACGCAAATTGGCAAATGCAAATATTGGATACATGATCAAACTGCATCAGTTCTTAACTCAGAATGCACATCAGCAGAAATCTCATCTATGCTCAGATGACTCAGAAAGCTGGAACAGTCAGGTGTACAGTAGAGGGGTGACCGGGGTCGAACCCCACAACCCTTTTTCACCTCCACGCTAGGGGGCTCCGGGTGATGAATCCTGACGATCTTACGAGAGATTTTAATTTTCGATTGTGGAGCCCTAGCTGTTCTTCACTGAACAATCTTTACCCTTGATTCGTTTAGATCGTGTTACTCTCCCATCTCAGATTTGAAAACCTCCTTTATCTTCATAACAACACTCATTAACTACTTCAATCAAACCAAATGTATTCAAATCAGGTTCTAAATCCATTTATCATAGTTGTCCAATGAAAGTGGCCGTACATCCATAACTGTCCCTCAAAGGTGCACAATAAATGTTGGGCTTGGTCATGCATCTTTTGCGAAATAGAAACTCCTACTTATTCTTCCCTACTTTATCCCTGTTAACAGTCAAACATGTAGTATTTGTTTATAGCTGCAATCCTGTGGAGTGCCTCTATCTCAAGCGGAGCAGCTCTCTGCCGATCGTCAGCACTGGCGAGCACTTGTGTTTTAAGTTGGCTCAACGCACCGCAGGGTGCTTGAGCATTAGTGAGTGAGTGTGAGTGATGTATATCAGTTATCTAGTTTCTTTAATTCACTTAATTGATGGTTTTATCAGTTTCAAAGATTTAAAACTCAGTAAAATAGTACATTAACAGTTAAGCACCAGTATATCATGTCCATATGTATATCATCACGCGTACATAAAGACCAAAGCTAATACAGAACTATCAATACCTTGTTTGGCTTATAAATCCGCCACCCATTTGAGTAAACAGGAGCATCTACCATATCTGTTAAATATTATACAATCTTGCCTTTTCTGTGTTTATTTTAGGGTCTTCCCATGCTATCACAAATGCAATTACCTTCTAAACAATTTTACATAAAGGACACGTTCCTGTATTAAAGCTAGGATAGAGAAACAATCAGTATCTGATGTCTTGATATTTTACCTACCAAATTTGAGGTAGCGATGAATAATTATCACTTATTCATAACATTGTCTCGTGTATGCCAGATTTCATAAAAATAGCATTCTTTCATTTTAACCCAATACAGTTAAAAGCTTAACATTTACCCAATGCGCATTACCGCCAAGATTAATGCTGAAATTTTTAAACATTGAGTCTGCCTACAGTCTAAAAGGCGTGACGTACAAAAATTTCATACTTTATCTTATGAAGCAAGATCTGAGTTGATAGGTTCATTCATCAGCTTCTTACTTATCAGAGTACCACGCCTTTTTTCTCATATATGTCTTGAAATACCTACACAGTACCTAATCAGAGAATGAAGTATTGATTCTACTGATTACAATCATTCGATATTAACGACTGGAAGATTCCCTTTGCAAAATGCTTGTGTAAACATTCCTTCATCAGATTTTTTTGCCATGAAAAGTTCTTAATCAAACTGCTTCAGTATAGCTGTAGACTACGCTTTGGTAAACATTTGAGTTTTTAAACAGATGCCATATAGAGTATTTGAGAACTTATCGGGACTACTGAGTTTTATGCAATCTTATAGTTCCTTTGTAAGACGGTCGCCATGTTTTCTTCATATTTCCTTTCCGAAACTGGATCCAAGGGAGAAGAGGGCTAAGGCTCTGATCCGACCACAAACAACCAACTAACCAAATAAATAGTCGAACTTTTTTCTTATTTTTTAAGCACACATTTATGTATAAATCTGTGCGGCAAACAGTTGGTACTAATCCGTGACAAGGCTGCGTGCCAGCCTGATAAGGCCCAGGTGTTCAGCAAGAAGGAATAAAAGTTGCCTCCAAGCAAATATACTGACAAATTTTAAAGCTCTCTTTTGTCTCTGGATCGATTAGGCAATACCGGCAATCCTACGCTCTAATCGGATTCAAAGGAAAACGTGCCGTAAATTTCATATCTGAGAAGCAGAGCAGAGCGGGGCAGGGACCAACTATCTTACAGAAGACAGTACAGCTCCTTGTGAAAGGTAATGTTGATTCATGCAGTTGAGTGAAAGGAATAATTCGAGTGTTCGAGTGAAAGATAATGGGGACGATTCTTTGTTGTTTGTAGATATGTATTAAGGACTATCGTAATTTAATCATCATCGTGACTTGTGTATTGATCGAGTGCTTGTCTATCATATACTAACTAGACAGATAGGATGATGATTAAATTGGGAAGTCACGGTTAGTGACTTTTACGATGATAAGAAAAAGAAAGAGAGGAACAAAAAAATTACGTTTCATTTTTCAAGTTACGGCGAGGTAACTTAAGCTCTCTCTTTTACAGAGTCAAAGAAATAACTTGTAAATAAAAGTTAAGTCTTTCCGATTTCCATTGAGGCTAAAGTAAGCGTTACAAGCTCAATGGGGTGATAATTTGGGGGTCCATGATTAAGGTATCTACCTCTATTCAACAATAGTTCCCAAACGGAAGGGTTGACTGTGAGATCTTGGTTAGCCATATCAATCTCTATGCATAACTGAGATTCTTTGTAAGCCAACTTTTAGTAGAATTATGTTTTGAGATTAAGGGTAAGTGTTCGTTTACACTCGTTCGAAGGGCAACAATACAAAACAGTTACGAAATCACTGCACATGAAGACAGGTGATGGGAATCAGGAGATGCAGTTGCAAAGACATCGAGAAATTTACGCAATTTCCAGTTATTCAATGCCTTGCTTGCTGCTAGTACGGTTCCACAATGTGGTTGTGTAGGAATAGACTTAGGATATTTAAAGGAACGTTTGCTTTACAAAGTTAGGAAAGAAAGATTTAATATCTTAGATTTGCAAAGAGAAAAGCCTGTTTCATGATCCTCGCACCGATGAGGAACCTTGTATCAAAGTGTTACGAAAATTTCACATCTTATGGACAGGCAGGATGTCAAATTCAT
>JAAAKL020002401.1:0-26250 GCA_010016065.2 Carybdea cf. marsupialis auct. non (Linnaeus, 1758) | reverse complement strand
TGACACTTTATGAAAGTTTGATTTGATACTCCTCTATGTTTTGGGGTAATGGGGTAGATATTGAAAGCTGATTGTTCCATTAATTAGAGGGCATCAGTAGTAGGGGTTGATCCCTCAGTTAACTTAGTAAGGTAGGTCTAATGGCCATTTATTAGCACTATAAGTAATGCTCGAGTATCATGAACAGCGTCTTAGGTCCTTATGACAAGTAAAGGACTGATGTGCCTCACAGATTCGTCACTGAATAAAGTCAGTGTTTCAATTGAAAATTTAACAATGTGATACAATTGTAATGACGTCATAGACAAATCACAGATAATTGAAGGCCTTATATAGTTATTGATCATCAATAGCCACGTTAATACATCATAATATCAGATCTCCATCACAAATAGTTGCCAAAATAATTCAAAAGCATAATCACCTTAAAAATAAAAGTGCTGATGCCAGCAAAACATTTAAATAAAAAGTAAAAAAATGGTGATATTGTAGCAAATTTCATCTAGCACAGTCAGCATTCCGAATTTCAGCAGTGTTGGATCAAAATGTCCATTTGCCAGAGGGGGGTTTAATCACCCCCATAAAAAAGTGGACCCAAAAGCTCAATGCGAACACGGTTAAAACAGGAGTCTCTCTTATCCCCAAATATCGATGTTCTCAGTGTTTTGATAAAAGAAAGAGACGAGAATTGAGTTCCTTTTTAAGTAAAAGATAGTCATTACTAGCAAAAATACCATGTATGATAGCTTCTGTATTCACATGCTTGAAAGGTATGTGATTGTGTCATTTCATTTGTTCTCTGGTGGGTAACGTTAAAACGGAGAGTTAACTGATCTGAAGTCTTGTTCTTGATTCTGTCAGAACTAAAGAGTTGTTTACTACCTACAATATCTATTTCCGTGCGACATTTTGCGAGTATGGCGGCATGGATGTTATAGCCATATTATATTATCAAAATTACCTAATGGTAACCGACGTTCTGCGGTACCTGCATTATTTTTGTTCCGTTATCTAGCTGTAAAGTTTTGTAAATGAGCCCAAGGAATGAGTAGTGTATAAATGAACACAGTTACCAACAAGATTAGCGATCCCAATAGCTAGGACCGCACAGCGTTTTCAGTTGACTCGAATGTCCATCTTACAAATCTACTTTCCCTTGTCGCAATATTTTCTAGTGTTCAATATTTCTCTAAGTTTTGTATCCCTTCAAGAATAGAGTATGTCCGTGGTCTGCAGGTGATTGTAACTAGGAAGACTGAAGATGCGTGTAAGAAAGTGGGCGCAGGAACATCAGCGATGGATTTTTACAAACTGGACTATCTGATGGAAGGCGCTATGACATAAAACACTAGCGTTAGAAGGAAATTAATTAAAGGCTAACAAAGACCACCATGGCTTGAACAGATAACATGGGAAAATGTTGAAAAACCTTGAAGCGGAATGAAATTGCTGTTCAAATCATCAAAAAGAGTCCGCAAAGCTTGGTCAGATGTAAATGTAAATATAGTTCTATATCGTCCTTGCCATCTAATGAGGTACTTGACTGAGCTTACAAAAAGTTTCTGACTTTCCTTTCCCTCCCTGAGGTTCATTCAGGGGTAATTTTGAACATCGTTGGTCAGAAAAAGGACGTCAAAAGTACCCCCTACAAAGTATCACTCACATTTAACACAATATATCTATGCAGGGCCGGCAAAATAGAGGGCTGGGGGCATGCCCCCACTTTTCTGCTAAGTTTGATCTGAAACATTGTGCACTTAAAATAGTTATATCTGACCATTACTTGACACACCCATTTGGCCCCCACCTCTAAAATCATTTCGCCGACCCTGCTATGTACAATGAGATATAAACACTGAATGTCTTAAGGCCACAAATAATTTAATGTAGAGATAAACTTGAGTTTTCCATACAGTTCTTTTTTACTTATCTTTTAAACAAGGAAATTTAAGCTTTTTAAAGTTTTAAGTCTCAACGTCATTCTAGTAATCTATTGTGCAATAGTGTTCACATACCGGCACTTGTTAACTTCACACCGTGCTATGACGTCATCCTCAAAATAGCTATCTGAACTTCTGAAGTTAGTTCATTAGCGAACAGTTGCACCAATTCTTTTGCCTATGTTGGAGATATTATTTGCGTTGGTATAGCCGCGGACCTACTCGAATCAAACTGCCCCGTCTACTACCTTAGACAATAATTACAGGATCCCTTCAAAACAGACATACCATTTGCGGAAGATGTTTATTTGATACCATGTAAAGCTTAAAAATTTCTTAAGCTTAAAAGACGGAGGTAATCAATTTTTAGTTCGTAACAACATAGTAACGTTGGCATGATTGGCTTGTGATGAAACAGGTCAAATGAAGGAACGAAAACACAAACAGCGCAGCACAAAACATCCGTCACATCACAGGAGTTAATACAAATTGTAATTAACACAACGAGTTAATCAGATTCCGTTCCTTGTCAGTGTCATTGTGTTTCGTATTCATCTCTTTCATATTTGCCGATATAACAACGAGAGCTTTGTAAGTAGCTGTGTATTTCACTATGCTTGAAAACAACTTGGCTTGCTAACATCATACGATGTTCATATTGTAAATTGACACAAGATTTGAAGATTATACTAGCTTAATGAGACGTTTTATAAGGGTACAATAGATTCCTTGCCTAGCAGTGCGGAACAAAGTTACATTCCTACACTCGAAGGCGTTTAGTAACTGTAAGTCGTCTTTTATTCGACAAGTAATTTGGCGTTTCCTTGGGACTTCAACTACCAGCTTGGGCTGTTACTGTTTGCTTCTACAGAAGATCTGCGGTAGTGAAACGATACATCTAGTGAATCACTGGTAAGTAGAATTACTCTTTCTCTCTAGTCTTCAACATTCATAAAACTGTATGAACAGAATAATAGAATGGCCATTGTTTTAAGAGAATCAGAATTTAGAAGTTATCTTCTGGAACTTTTCGTTTCTAGATGATAGACACGAATTTTAATGTTGCTGGTGAATAGATAATTATTTATTTTAGTGAATAGTGTCAATACGTTTAGTACCTAATAAAATGAGTTTGTCCATTAATCTTATGTCACCAACTTTACTTTCCTTGTTTATTTTCCAAAAATGGGAAATTGACAAAACTTATAATGATAAGTGACGGAATGTCTTTAAACTCTTTTTGTAAAGTGAGATATATCAACTGTATGGATAATCATCATCTCCAAGAAAGATGCCATGCCAAACTTCATGATATGTCTCTGATCAATTGTCGGTTAATCAATGTCAACACTTGCATTCTAGAGTAAAGCAGGTCGGAATTAAATTTTAATAGCTTGCTATATATAATATATCCATTCAAATTTGGAATTTTAGATTATTTTACTTTGGTTGGGAGCGATACTCGATGATTTCTTATCACTGGCAAAGAAGGATAGCATTAAATTGTAGAGTTAGTCCGCAATATTCATAAGTTTGCCCTTGCTAGAAAACACGACAATTGATAAAAATAACGGAAAAGGTCTGCAGGTCGACCTTGTTATCAATAGACTACGTTTCTTGATTTGCTTCACAGTTAGTATTTTTACTTGAGTTTTCCTCATAATATGTATACCTTGATTAGCTAACACTGTATTTTGTTTAATTACTTTTGGTTTATAATTTTGATTCATTCACTTCATTTCATTTATTAGTCCTTTGATTTTATTCTATACTTTCAAGTTTCTTTGTTATTTTCTAGTAGTTGTCATGTCATCCTTTTTCTGATTTCTCTCCCGCGGTAATCTTTAATATCTTCATGGCCGCCGTAAAAAGTCTCTCTTTTTATTGTTTGTTATTGTTAATTTTATTGTTATTTTTATTGCTTGTTTGCTTACTTAAGCCTCTGTTGTCTATACTGATACTATCGTAATTTTCTGTTTCATCATTTATATTTGTTAACACGGCTGAAAAAGTTTATTTATATTTATGATCTTAAAAGTCAGAAGTTATCTTTAAGTAAACTTTTGGTTACAACTTCAGAAAATTTTGGTATCTCTTAGACACTGTGTTCTTCGACAACTCATTATGTATGTAACATATACTAAGTGTTTTGATAAGCTAAGGATTTGTTATACTTATAAGTTTGGCCAAGTTTTTTAACTGGTATCTGTCAGGCGAGAACTAAGTGCATGATGTGTTAATGAACTTTAAGTGATATGATTTAGGGATGAATGAGGTATGTTACGCTAAGTGTCCTGCGTGCTTCAAATAACATTAAAGATATCTCTCGTTGCCCTTAAAGGACTATCATTTCTTTAAATTTCATCACCCTTTAGCAATTTATAGAATCAAAACAAAATGATCTACTTATTTATATGACGCTAGAATACATCCGTCCGCCTCAATTCTGAACATGACCTTGTCTCAAATCTTAAGACCTTCTTTACTTGCGATTGGATCTGTTTTTATCAATTGAAAAGATCATGGTTAGTATAAAAAAAATTAATACAACACACTGCTTTTAGAACGGAGTTCTTCCATCAATTGTGGTCCAAACATTTTCTGAAAATAGGAATGGTCAAACTGACTGTTGAAAGTCACAAACAAAACGTTGATTAGAGCTAACACTTCCACTCACTATCTACCAAAGATACTGAATGCGTGAACAAATTTTTAAAATTGATAATATATGATAGTTTTACTTTCTAATTATTTTTAATACGTTCTGCCGGAAAACTCTAGGGAATCATATAAACTCTGACTTGTTTCCAAACAAAGGGCTTGCTCTTTCGTTATAAGTGTCAAGAGTCGTAGAAGAAGCTGACATCATCATGACGATGACTTAAGTAATGCACGCATTTACTCATAAATTTAGGCACAGATGCGGTACGTTTATAGTAAAATATTTGGGACTACTTTGAAGACTTTCCTTAAATGTTCTAATATGTTTCCCTGTTTATTCCTAACTACATCAGTAATATAATCTGACAATGTCATTTGTTGCTCCGGGGCGTCGTCCATTCTTGTGTGACAGGATAGTTTAAGTCATTACAGTTGTACTCGAGCTCCTTCCAATTATGCTAACATTACAGAAGATTCAGGTATTGAATGCCAAATCTCAATACCATGAAACTATTCTTACCACTCTTGCTAAAATTGTTACATCGAATGAAAAAAGTCATCTGAATTTAGCGCGATCTTTTGTATTTGGAAGTTTTCTCATACGTTTTTATCTGCAGCTGAAAAGCGACCAACAAAATTCTCTTTTATGGAGGCTTAATCGTGCTCCTTTAACATCTAAGAAGGACCGTTCATGGTCAAACAATGCCCTCGCGTTTAAATCTTGATGACAACATGAAGTTCCAGATGTTATCGGTATTATCACATAAAGATTGGGACTTCCTTCTCTTAAAATTAACGAAATAGCCCAAATTGAAAGTGTAGCTACAGCTGTCTGCGTTAATAAACTGTAATGTGCGTAATAGGAACAGTTTAAATGGCAGTGGAATATTCTAAGCGACATGATTACCAAGGTCTCTATATGTTAACAATAATTCCACTCTTACTTATTATGGTTTTAATATACGCAGATTTGTTAAAGTTTGAGTTGATGGCACCAACTTTCGATTGCACAACAAATTGATTTGTCTCAATAAACAGGATTCATCGCGCAGCTAAAGTTCGTACTGAAGAAAAAGGCTGAAATGCATACAGATTTATTTACTTTCTTGAATTAACGCTTTTTTGAAGAATTTTTACGGAAAGGGCCGAACAAACTTGTAGCACGAGCGTGTTGTGGAATACTTTGTTATGTCTGTTATTTTTGATTGCTCTAAATACTTCAGAAGATCGTGTGACTGGCATGCATGTTGGTAAATAAACATTTTGGATTCTGTATTCTAGTAGCACTGCTGGTAAGTTGTCGCCTAGATATAACGCAAAGCGTACAGATTGATTTTTGTTAGTAATTTGGCAAGTTTTTGTCTTAGGGCAGCAAAAGATCTCAAAATAAAGCATTGTTGTAGCCTGGTTCATGTTTTTATGTCAAGTAAAGTAAAATACAATTCAGGAGATTGTGATAAAAGATTTCAGTAATGAATACGGATTGCGGTAAGGCAGGAAACTGTGTCTTTTAACACAGTTATTTAATAGTTTATTACACCCAAAAGAGACTAACAATTAAAATCTTGGAACATTATTCCTTCGAGTACGAATCTACGATTTTGAGAAGTTTTGAAAGTTGGAGGATGTTTAAGAACTTAAATAATGAGTCACCCTGTTTCCCGATAAGGAAGATAGGAGAGACAGGAAATACCTGCCCGTTTTAATAAAGGCTTTAGTAAACTTTCTGGCTTATTTATATAGTGGAACCTCTATATCCGTAGTTGTTGAATTATTCAAAGGATAATAGTTAAGCTACTAAAAGGATTCTTGTTTCAAGAAATCGTTACTCTAGATACGCGTTGAGTGGTGAAGCAACCTCAAATTATCTGTAGTTAGTAAAGGCAATGCGATAAGATTGTGCACTCACTTTCCATTTTAGAGGTAAAAGAAACCTCAAAAGTTTCATTCTATAATTCGAAAAATAGATAATGTCTACAATACGAAAACAGTCTTTTGCAAATGGAACTGTCTCCGAAACAGTAGAGGGCACTGTTACTATAGCCCTACCAATTGCGAGAATTAGCCCCTCCCTTACAGGAGTTCGCTTTATTTTGCTCACTACAGAATCTAACCGTCCCCATCACATTAATGACATGCTGGCACTCATGCCAATTAGCATTCTCAAAAACATAGCTAGTTATATCCTAGTAGATCAGAATAGCCTATGTTGATCAGAAACTAAGAAGTTTCGTAGTCTCAAATCTGTTACAATTTACAATTATCCCAAAAGAAGGATGCACCGCAATGTTGCTTCCATCGACCTCCATTTGTATCAGAGGCAGAGTGAACATGTGTTTGATAGGGCCTGGAGAGATAAAGTCATCACTACTAAGGAGGTCTGCAAAATATTGTTGCTCCTATTGTCTGCTGAGAGTGTGCTGGTGGCTCAGGGTAACGTTGACGATGTATTTTTCCACCGTGCTGTTATATCATTATTAGGAGCCCATTACCAAAGCCACCAAATTCTTTTGGGCAGGGTTCTAAAATTATGATTTTCAAATGGACTTCCACAGTAACCTACAGTACATTAACCACCAAGATGCGATGTATTTATCTTTTCTTGAAGGTCAGAACAGCACAGCACAGCACAGTACTTTATCCTAAACACTCTAACAAAGTCACAAACGTACAAAATCAACGTGGGGGTTGATCAAAAGTTAATGCAGGTTGATATTCACCAAGCATAACTTACATCCAGGTTTACTTTCTTTTCAGAGATTCAATAGTAGAGAGAGGTGTAATCCTATGAACAAAATGCACCTGAAATACCTCTAGAGAAACATTTGATTTCTGTTCAAATATTAAAGATTATCTGATGGATTATGTAACTACCACATGGATAATCTTTTAGACTGATACTACAAAGGGTTAAAATCTTTACTAAAAATAATACAAAGCACGGACCAACACCCCCACCCCACCCCACACACATATATACACACACACTCATGATGCTCTAGCTCCCATAAGCCGCATCTATCACAATGAATCACAAGTAGTTGAGTTACAGGACACAAATTCACAACACGATTTGCATCTGTCGATACAACAGTAAATGCTTTTGAAGAGAAGATAAGTAAACAGTACAAGAAGCGTGAATGAAACAACATGAAACAACATCTTTTATGACCTTTCGGTGTATTCTCCTACAAATAAACTAATTACTGAAAAGCAACTACGCTCGGTTAAGACCATAATGTAAACAATGTGATACATTAACAACTAACAAAAGACATAACAAAAGAGGAAAAGGGGAGAGTCGAAATGAAAAACAACTCTCTCGAGCAAAGGCTCGAATTCCCCAGATGTCCAGATGCTGAGACGAAAAAAGAAAAATCAAAAACAGGGAAAATAGAGAACAGTTACTGTTAGTTGTGTTGTTTGATTAACTCGACACATTGCCAAACTTGTCGAACCTTGGTATAATACGGCATTTGAAGCCTTTCATGTTTAATCTTGTTTAATCTGTCACAAAATCACAAAACTCCATAATCAATATTAAAGACTATGAAAACTAATAAACGTATAAACGTTTCTCATTTTGCTCTTCACACTGCAATGTCATATCAATATATAGTAATATATGTGCAACTGACGCTGAAGTGCGCAATAAACAGAACAAAGGGATACACTTTTGTATCTTTTGCATCACCCTCAAGAAACATTTCTGTAGCCAATTAGAATCCGTTTACTACAGGGTACTGATACATGACATTGTAATATCTCACAGGATATAAATATTTGGAACATATTTACTACGTTGAAACTCTATTATGAAGCACGACTAAACACCTAATTAATAGGCGAGGCGGGAAATGTTCCATCCTTCCAGCCATTCTCTGGCCGTTCTTAGATTCACCGTAAACTATCAACTTTTCCCCTTTGAAAGTCAATTTTCAAAGCTATTTAAGTCGTCCATTTTAAGTTGAGCAAGTTTTAAACAACTTGGGGGAAAATGGTAGTTTTAAACATCAGGAGACTTGTGAATTATGACACTAATGGCTAAGGGTCATAAGGGAGGGAGAGAAAACCACAGAAGGAGTAATCAACGGTTCGCAAAATGCTGTACTACTGTTCTTTAATAAAAAGCATTTTCTAAGTGTATATCATTTGGTAGTTCGTTCTATGCCCACAATCGATGCTTCATCTTTAGAAGATAAACCTCAAGTCATATCCTAAAGTAGCCTGAGTAAGTTACCACGCATTGCTGATATTTGCATGTCATCACTTGAAAGATATTTAGGGATTATAGGAGGTGTGTATCTTGAGTTGATGATTTCCCGGTAACTGAGTACAAGTTAACTATTATTTCTCTCCAGTTTTATTGCTGTTGAGTTGAAAAGCAAGGTGTGAAGTAAAGTGGTGATATGCGTTGTATCTGGACTGCAGGATGATTTTGCTTATGTGGAATACTTAAATACCATTAAACAGCCGGAAGAAACTTTAACCATTTAGAGTAGTTTCGTATTCGAAAATTTAACTTTCAGTCGAAAGCATCAGTTCCTCTTCAGGACATGTAAACCATTATTTAGATAGCATGTATAAAAGTAATTATTTTTTGAACAGTCGCTGATGTAGAATAACAAAATGATGGTACAACTAATGTCCCATCATAACAACGAGGAACGACTCGTCCACTGGGCAAATCTTCACTACAGACAAGTCGACAGCTATGAATGGCGATCCCGAATTGCTTTGTTAGTAGAAAAGGACTAATTTGTCTTGCTACATTAATTTCTAATAGCCATTACTCAAGCACAAGGACGTAGAAACCGGAGGGGCAACTGGGGACACGTCCCCCAAAGATTGCAAAATAAGCAAAAGTTGCTCTTTAGCCACACTTAAATCCATGTAGTAAAGTGTTCTGTAAGTGACAAAGTGCCCATTGACTGTTGTGCTCCCCCTCCCCTCTTCACGTTTCCAAGTTTGAGATACTTCCTACGTCCCTGCTCAGGCAATATATATCAAGAGAGACTCAAAAAGCCCGCATACGCCTACTGAAATCATGGATTTCTAGGAACATATTCCTTTGATGTTTTGATATTTTTCTCTCCAGTTTTTCATCTTTACGTAGTTTGAAAATTTTAAAGAAAAACGTCAGGTATTTAAGTCTATAAACTATTAAAAGAGATCCATGTAAACAAACCTATGTGTACATCTGATAATTTTTGATATCATGTTTACAGACAATGGCACCCAAGAATTTGTTGAGGGACAGAATTGTTTTTGCAAAGTATTTTCAGCAAGCACTGAACGCAGTTGTCGTCTTAGACATTTAATCTAATTTTTTTGAGTTGACTAATGGGAAATGAACCTAAACTTGTATATTGCCTTCCAATGAAAAATTGCGACAGAAGTTTAGCAAACAAGTCCTCGTCCTCTAGTGATGCATGTCACAGTTTTTCAATACTTTAACTTCAACCTCAAATCAACTTCATCACTTTTTAAGTGTAATAATCGCAGAAATAGAATTCTGTTTTTCGAAAATATTCTGCCCTCCCCCGTTATATCTTGTCACATATAGATCCACCTGCATATACTTTGCTTTTGAAAAAAGTGACACCCTGTATACACCTCTCTATTTGAAAGTTGTTGGTAAGGCCCTGCACAGAAACAGAAGTTACAGAAACATTTGGACCTACTAGTCTCTGAAGCGTGGCATGGATGAACATCTTTTATTCAGAAATCTATGTCGGGTTTTTTCAATATGACAAACTGTTCTCTGAAGACGATCTGTATACATTGATGAAATGTTGTCCTACATGCGTTCCTAATGGTGGATATTTAGGCAAAAAATTAGCTTTGTAAATTCACTAAGTTTTGCTATTGGCGCTTGAAGTTTTGAAGAGACTTGAAAATTAATTGATCAAATATTCATTTACTATTACCATATAGTTAAACTGAAGTACCGAGCATCACCAAAGCTGACTGAAAAAAGCAGCCTAGTTTCTTAAGAAAACAACACCTAAAGTGGAGAAAAATTTATCAAATTTTAAGAGATACCAGAGAAAAGTGGAAATGTCACCCAAAGGATTCAAACCTAGGACACAAGCTATAGCGTCGCGCTGCTCTATTAACGGGGGGATAGCAACCTGGTGATACCATAGTTTACGTTTCTGTAGTCTCCACATTAGGTAGCAATCATCAGTGGGTAGACATGGACATCTAGCTCTCGTTGACAGTTTGGAAATTTTGATGGATTTTGGTTAGATCGATCAGCTGGGTGGCAATCCTTTCATTGTCAAGTCACATGGCTAGCTTTCAAATTGCTTATAGCTGTATGTCTTAATAGGCAATACACATGTTTCGTTTCATGGCATCGTACAGGGAAACAGCATAGTAGCAGACGAGGGGATGATTTGACTGATCGTTTTAATGTGTGTAGACTAGTGTAAGTGGAGTATAACAGAAGGGCCTATCTGGGAATTAACTCTTTTCAGTAACGTATAGTAAGATCAAAATTACATTGACACCATTTGACTTTATCAAGATATCAACATTAGAGCATCCACTGGGAGACACAGAAACGTAAGGGAGCGCACCAAGAGTTTAAGATACATGGGAATCCTCATTTAAAGATATTCAGGTTTTACTGCCAAAACTTATGTTGAGGCTATTTTCTGCACATTATTCCATCATGCTAATTAGAATTATCAGTTTTTTAAATTTACAATTTGATGATACTGTAAGCATGATCGTAGTATAGGGGAGTGGTATTATTACAAGCCCCATTAGTGCGCCACTGGATGTAACTTAGCCCTCTATAATAGTATAACTTGGCTTTTCTAGTTAAGCAGATCTCTAAAATTCCAGCATTTTATAGTCCCCGTCAGATTTATCAGCTCATCGATTTCCTCAAAGCGTTTGGATTCTGCTCCAATGCGAAGGAGGCTTAAGAAAGGGCATCAGATGCGGTTGATCAGGCCATCTTCTTGAGTAATAGTGATCTTTTATCAGGCTATGGCACACTTCATAAGAGCGTTTACCACAGTAAAGGGTTAAACTGCCACATTGAAAGGGCGAAGTGAGACCGCACTAATTGCTGAGTAAAGCACAATGGGAAGCTTAACTTCAACCTCTCCCTGTAAAGTTGGCTTACATATCCTCTGATTACCATCAACAAAATTTTACTAGCAGGTCATATCTGGGAACATCAGATCACGAAATAATTGTGAAAAATTAAATAGTTACAACTCAGTTGCTTTCTTTTATTAACAGTTTACAGATACAATTGGAATGATATGTTTTCATTTGTGTGTTGTCACAACAGCACATCTCCCTGCTTTGCTGTGCTTGTGTTTTAGGCGCAGTAGAACCACTGTGATTATCTGTTTCAACCAACACCATTACCTACTGAAAATCTGATGCTGGTTTACTGTTTACTGTTTACTGTTACAATTCAGCTTCTAAGTATATAACTCTTACAAGTTTTCATCGTATTGAGACATTATGATCTTTGAGGTTTGTTATTGTCGGAGAGCCTTTTTTCTTCTTGCGTGAGTAATCGAAAACGTTCTGCCCGAGCAGTCCTGGACAAAAACAATGAAGGAACATGGACATCTAAGATTGTAACATAACCTACGCGAATTGCCTCCGTTCAGGAGCATCCTTTTGTTAACTATCGAAGTCAATTATAAAAGCAGCGGAATGCCTTACATGGACTTAAGGTAAGTTTACTCCAATTGGCTTCTTTAAAATAAGTGTTAAGTGATTTGTTATTGACCTTTAAAATCACTTGAGAGATACAGGGATAGGAAATCCGTATCGTTTTACTTCACGGTTGCCTAACATTAGCTTAGCAGTACTCTACCTCTCAAGCACTTGCTGAGGAAATATGAGTACACATCGGGTTAATCCTGAAGTAAAACAACATGGTCCAAATGATCTTCTCGTGATAACGGTTTGTGGTGACAACTCAACTCGTATTCTCCATTGTAAACAGGAATTCGACCAACTCATTTATATATGTATTATGGAGGAGATCAGTAACAACTTGAAATCTGAGTGCTCTTAGATACGAAAGGAGAAAGATCGATTCATATGTAAGTAGAAAATAGAAGGATATTATTTAATATCTTAATGTACATTTTGTTGTGTTATGGGTCGTTAAACTAGTAGGCCTACGTTGAATGTGTGAAGGCGGCTCAGTCTGTATTGTCTTTTTTGCTTGATTCACAACTTTATCTTTGACAACAGACCTTACATACCCCTTTATTCAAGCACCATAGCTCTTTATCTCAGACAGCAAAACATTACATTGAGTGCAGTGCTAATACTCTTATTTGTTCCTGTTTCTTTTCGCCGGTACTGGCTTTGTTTGAAGTAAGGCCCCCTATATCAAAGGTACAATAAAACCTTTGTTAAATGCTGTCTGAACATTAAAAACGTTGGCCTGCGAGGTTTATGAAGAGTAATCCAAGGTACGATCTTGACACTGCACTCTTTAGTGAATATCAACGTTGCTTGTTAGTTGTTTTATGCTAGATACGCTGCATCTGCAAAAGGAAGAGAAACATGGACAGGCTATGACCCCTTACAAATCTTAACAGCATTTGAAGAATGTGTCTTAAATTATCATAGAATCATATTTAAGTGATCAAATTGATTTATGTTTAAAAACTAACCTCTCTGATTAACCTTGACAAGAACAGCTAATCTTTCAGTTTCTGTTTCAACATCTAAGATTCCTTCCAGGGGGTCCTCTTCCCTTAATAATAAGGTAGTAGTAATGATAGTAACAATAGTTGTATTTTTGGTAGGAGGAGTAATAGTGGTAGTAATACTAAAACCAGTAGTAGTAAAGGTAGTAGTAAGAATAGTACACTTGATATAGCAAAGAAAAGAAGGAAAGTGTAAGTTATAATAAAAGTATTAAAAATAGAAGTAATGTAAGTGGGATGAGCAGTGGCGTAGCTAAAGTGGACAATAGAGGCATTGCCCTTAACAAAATATTTCCCTCCAAATAAAAATTCCAGTAAGATATGTCGTAACTCTCCGTCGTTTCATATTCCTAATAACATTTCTTTGTCACATCCCATCCCTGCTACTTCTGCACAAATCATGAACTTAACAAAAAGGAGGGAAATAGACTCACTTGATGAGAAAATTTCAAAATCTTTGAAGAGAGAATGAAGAATGTAAGGAAGTATTGTGTGATATCGTCAGCTGAACCGTAGACAGAAGTTGATTTCCTCAGTCACCTTATGTCATTTAATTTGTGTTATGTTATGATACGAAATGCATGCTATATGCATAGTCTCTCCGTCATTATTATACTTTGTTAGACCTATTTTGTTCTTACTTCATTCCATTTCCCCCCTCTCTTTTACACCATTTGGATCCGTTCCCAAATTGATAAAGATTCGGCTTGCATTTACAAGGGTATTCTTGGTTTCGTTCCTGTTTGGGAACGGCTCTTTCTTCCACTGTCTTTAGCTTTTTAAAAGCTAGGTTTCACCTTATCCAATTTTGTTTTTATCTTGAACCTAGTAAATCTTTCTTCATCATTATATCGTGGGAAATCTTTACTTTCCTTGGGAGGGTAAGAAGCCAAAAATCTATGGATGTCCTCGTACTGTGTTCGCGCAGTCTTCTAGTCTCTAGTCACTAGCCTCCAACTTTAAGGCTTTAAAGTCCTAAATTTCCTTTAATAATAATGTAGTGTCTCCATGGGAAGATTGGTCTTTTTTTTTGCTATCGTGGTCATATTTATTCCAGTTGGTGTGGTGTTGTCAGCCATTTCAGTTGTTTACATTTTTGCCGCCAAAACTTTTGTGGAAAGATTCAACGCATGTGCATGTGAAAGGGACCTTTCCCGTGCAGACAAAAAAGAACGGAGCCGACACAAAGACTATTCGTGTAAACCCTCTGCATTAAAATGTAATCGAATCCATTTAGGAATAGAACTGTTTGGATCCATTCCTATTTGTCTCTTGTAAACGGGGTCTAAGACTTGAATGTGAAGTAGCAGTTATAGTAGTAGTACAAGTAGTAGTAGTTGTAGTAGTAGTAGTAGTAGTAGTAGTAGTAGTAGTAGTAGTATTAGTACTGGTAGTAGTAGTAGTAGTAGTAGCAGCAGCAGCAGCAGTAGTAGTTGTAGTAGTAGTAGCGGTAGTAGTAGTAGTAGTAGTAGTAGTATTAGTAGTATTATTAGCAGTAGTAGTAGTAGTAGTAGTAGTAGTAGTAGTAGTAGTATTATTAGCAGTGGTAGTAGTAGTAGTAGTAGTAGTATTAGTAGTATTATTAGCAGTAGGAGTAGTACGAGGAGGGGGAGGAGGAGGAGGGTGAGTAAATATATATAAGGTAGCAGAGACAAAAAAATATAAGGAAGAACAATTGGGGCAAGATCTACAGAATTGAAATATCAGTAGTGGTAGTAGTGTAACAGTCGTTGTAGTTATGGAAGCGGCTGGGCTTTTTCTAGTGGTCTTTGTATTACAAATATAGGTAACGACAATAACTAAGTTTTGCCCATCTTTACTTAGTAGCGTATTGTTAAGGAATGGGCCATGTTATTCTTTCTCTACCTTACCTCTCAGTTCTCGTTGTTGTACAAGCTGTACATGCAAACATAACTTTAACCCCCAAACGGTATTGCTTTTGGTGAAGGTGGTATCTCCGCTTTACAGTCAACATCTTTATTCGAGAAATAGATGTGAGTTTAAGTAGATTTATGCACTTTAGACTAAATTTGATTTTAAGTATGAGCCCTTTATGTTTTCGAAATCTTCTAAATCTTACAACTTGTTATTATGTACAGCCTCAAATAAGCATGCATATCACAGAGTTCTAGCCAGTCTATCATAACAAGGCATGCGCCCGGTTTGAAATTGATTTCGCTTCTCAGCTCCCTGTTTGAAAAATGCCATCCGTTTAATAATTGAGTGCCTGATTTTGATGCTCCCGGTTTGAATTTGATATCGCTTCTCAGCGCCGGATTAAAAACTATCCACGCATTTTGAAAGCTGTGTGCCTGGTTTGGATTTTCTGTATTTGTTAATCTCTATTCTTACAAGAAGTGCTTTCTCGACACTCAGGCAATTCATAGCACAAAAAAGCTTTAAACAATCTGACAAAGTGAGGCCTTGACATGTTGAGCCTATTTTTCAAAGATCGATGCTACATTTGTTAGCACAGTTTGCAAAAAAACCTCGAGGATTATGAAAATATGGAACTAGTCTTCTGCATTTTTGTTGATGCACTTCAGATTGTGAACATGAGCAGGCAGTCTCCTGTCTCATCCGCATAAGTAGTCGCAGAATTATATTGCATGAGGAAAGATTTCACAAGTAGTTTATCACCGAAGCCTAACTGAATTAATATCTTTCTTGTATCAAACAAAGTCTGACTGTGCCCTCCATAAATAGGTATACTCAGTATCAGTAGTCTGAAACCTGTGGCTTGAAGATCCCTTGGAGATAGGCAATTACTACTGCTAGCCCCACAAATTCTAAGTTTTCTGAAGCCATTGTAGAACTTGGGAGTTCGTTACCCCAAGACTCGTTAGGGATAAGGAGCTTTTGATGCATTATATCAAGAGGTGCATTGAATCACGGAATATTTTTTTCCAGTCGAGTCGTTTTTGCGAAAAAAACCTTACAAATACAATAACAATGAAATACATGTAAGTAACATTACCTATTTAACCTATACAGAAAGTAGAATTCTTTTAACGCACTGGAATTTGGCCCAATAAGCCGCCTACGTTGGTTAAGTAAACGTCGAGTTTTTTCCAAAATCAAACCGACCGGGTGCCTTACTGTACTTGTGAATAGGGGATCATATGGAAGCGAAGCAATAGCAAGCAGATATTTACTTAATTTCTATAATAACCCAACAGCTTGATAACAAATTAGAAGCAACGTTTTTAGAAACAAGTATCCAACTAAAGCCTAAAAGCGTGTGAATACGTTTGGCAGCGAGGAAGAGACAGAAACGGGAGTTTAAGATTTGGGGTTTAACAGGATTCCAGTGCAAATGTCCTTGAGTTTTAGAGTGCTAGAGAAGTGAGCGGTTCAGTACCGTTGCCAGATCTATGGTACATTATACCGTAGCTTTGATTATCTCAGTGTTTATTCTACGATGTTTTTACAACGGCCGTCGTATATTGCTTCAAAGGCAACTAGATATACTGAAATGATATGGCAAGACAGTCTATCATTGTATAGTGAACATGTAAACTTAGCACTGCCCATTCATACAACCAATCTTTGCGCATTCTCTTAAGCCAGCAGTACGCAACTGATATTTTGAGGGTTCGTAACCTGTAACCGATTAAATCGAGTTAAGGGTGAAAATTGCCATTGTTTAAGGCCGTGTTGCCAGGTCAGGCGGAAAGTGGCCTACTTTTTAATCGAAGTTCTAACCAAACGTTTATGTCCTCGAATTTGTATGCAACGACGGGGTGACTAGGCAGAAAATGTTACATTTAGAGTTCACCGGAAACTTTGGGCGACTTTGCGTAACACTTTGGGCGATGAGATACAACACTAATCCGGTCACATTGGCTTATGGCCTTAACTTAGAGTCTCCTAAATAAATCACAAAAGCAGTACAATTTCAAATCTTATCAACGAAATAACTCTTTGAACTTTTGTAAATGCACAAAACGACACATATACTTGTTAAAAGATCGTTAAATTCTCTTGGAGGTCCACGAATAATAAATTGTACTGGGTAGGGGATCCACTCGAAATTAAAATGTTGATGAACATCTGTCTAATAGGATTATAGTACTAGTTCGGAATTTAAATAAGACATATAATCAATCTGCTAAAGGAATCAATAATCTTTCTTCATTCCTGACTATGCTAAGTGGTGCTGGAAATTCCAAAGAGCTCTCTAAAGATAATGAGGTTTTCCATGGAGGCGGGCTTTCTGTATCCGAGATTCAATAACTCTCTTGGACTGCTGACATGAAAGGAACAGATTCGGAAAGGTTCGTGTTGTTTCCAGACAGCGAATTAAGAAAGACCACATTCCCTAAAGAACTCTGTCTGTGTGCAATGACGTGCATTTTCTACTCACATTTGTTTGTTTACAGAAAAAGCCCAGAACCCCGAATAAAAAGTGAGTAGGAACGAAAGATCTAAACAGTCTGCGAAAAGAAGATGTAGTATAGCTTTGATAAGAGAAAGTTGTTAGACTAGAGTAGCAGAAGTGTTAAAATTATTTCTGGGGCACATCAAAAGTTAGAGATCTGTAGGAGACCTCATCCAAAAGTATTAGTAAGGTTATCTGCTGATAGCGCATGTTCAGATTTTTCTGACGAGGTAGGACAATTTAAATTTTGATAATACCTTAAGGGACGCCGATGCTAACCAAGCTGCCTCTCGGTAATCCCCTGTATAACAGGATGACAGGCAAGTCTTTAAGAGACTATTATTAGTACCGATGGCTCTGTAGAAAGGAGACATGGATGTTCTTTATGTAAATGACTTTTTCTAGAAATGACCAGCCCAACAGCACAAATATGAAAGAGAGGAATTGTCACTGTAAAAATTGCACTTATTTAGGAAGATGTGCTATATGTGAATATCACGGTTCAGATGACCTGATATTAAGAACAAAATAAGAGGCACAGATAATAACAATTTCTAACTTCCTGCTTTCCATTATTCAAACATGCTCATGAACATGAGCATTCAAAGGATTTTCTTTTCCTTGGTCAACACTAAACAGTTTAATTCATAGTTTTCATTCTCGCAATTGTTTAAATTGATGTGCAACAAAGTATCTGAGGCACAGCAAAATTTATGGTATTCTTATCGCTTTATTGCTCTTATGGTTATCCTCTTAACCAGATCATGAGATAGAGGAAGGAAGTACTCAAGATGTCCTCAGTCCACTGAAATCCATCGTAGAGCTACATGGACTAATCTATCATTTTACTTAATACTGCTGCAAGGAGCTTTTGTCCTATCTAGCTTTAACTTCCAAGGGAGTAAAATGTTGTTGGTGACTATAAATTTTCCTCGCTGGATCTGGCCCTGTAATTCATGAGTATTGAAGACAAGGTTTTTCTACAAGTGCAGATAACTATACTAGGGATTATGCTATACATTACGAATATGGTTAACAGTGTTAAGCGGACCGTCGAGTGCAAATTAACATCTCTATAGCGTAATTATTTTCTAGGGTTGATGATGGAAGAATAGGTTTATTATAGAATTGATATGAAAACGTATCGTTAACTCCGATGTCTGTTTACGTTAAAATAGAGTATAGTATACATTTGTGAAAAACAAATTTTAACAAGGTAGTATAAGCAAGATTCAGCATTTCTATAATTTTCTTCTTTCTATCGCCATCACAGACCTGCAACCTCATTATTCTCATTGCCTTTGAAAATTCAGCGAGTACAAAAAACTTCCTGTCCTTACAATATAGGCTGTTGTGTCTTCCATTTAAGATGTCACAAAGTGGAAAGGGGGAATGAATTGTGACTAAACAACGGACACAAATCAGGGGTAGAGGTGGGGCATTATTGACCTGTGTGGACGACTTTCTACCTTTTCTCCTATAAGATTCTAACAGGTGCAGAAAATGAATACGAAATGGAAAATGTGTCGACCATGGTCGCGTCACTGTTGTTTTTTCGGCGATAAATTTTAGATTTATATACTTGTTTTTACAGTAAATTAACTTTGGTAATTAATGACGATGCCAAATTATAAATAGAACAACTGTACAATAGTTGCATATTTGATGACATTTCACTTTGTCACACGCAGCGAATCAATTGGAAAGGGTGCCAATGCAATGCAATGTTCATAAAATGGATCTTCGTCCTCAGGAAGGATGTAGCATGACAAAAGAAATAAAGTGTTTAGATTGCTTGACTTTTTATGTGCCATCAAATGAAAGGTCTTAGATGAGTTTTGTTATAAATTCTTTCACTATACATTATATGATTAGGTGATCAAATCTATTGAAATAAATTTGACTTTGATTGTGGCAAATATCGCAGGAATTGGACCCAAGAATAGAGAATGGGATGAAATTTAAATACTGCCAGCCTATATTGTGACAAGTAGATATATGCATAGGTATAAATTTTAAGACACTGGAACATAGATGTAATTTACGAAATGTTATGAAGTCCATAACAAGTAATTTAATACCTTACAGACGCTAAGTAAGTTTTATGCCTTCGGTTGGTAGACATTGCATCTAGTTGAAGAAAAGATCAACCTCCTTGCATCATGTTGCTTGACCATGAAATGGCTGCCACTTAGCCAACTCATCTCTTGGAGGCTCTTATTGAAACCCCTAAAAATGGGATAAAGACATTGAAGACCTTCCAAATTTGATACTCTAATTTTGTGGTGGTTAGAATGCTGACTCAGCAATGATTCTCCGACAAGTGTTTTAAGGTTTCCAACTTTATAGTTTTGCACATAAATAGCAAGACATACTGGTAATAGATGCAAAAATTATATTTTTTGGAATGCCTTACCTATAAAATGAGATGAGATCTACGCTTACACAAATAATCGGATTGGTATTTTTATAATAACCTTGTTGCAAATGCTCCTAGGTGTCCTAGATTATAAACAAGGGTCATGTTACTGATACAACGAGGAATTTAGTCGTCGCTACTGTTCTACTATGCTGTACTCATAAACGTGTCATTATTCTGGTGGTTGAATTTCCACTTTTCTCTAGTATCTTTTCAAACTTGATACTGTATTTGTGGGGTCTTCAATAGTTATAAACGGAGAAAGAACGGAAAGATAGAGATAGTATAAATGTGTATAAACTGTCATCAAATTATTAGTGTTTCTTATCAGTCCGACAGTAGCTACTTCATAAAATATAGATCATGCTGATAATGCGGCCCCCCAAAAGAACATCCATGGCTTAACATGAGAAAGTGGTATTGTAGCAAAACACAAATCTGTAAAGTCTCACGTACTACGCCCTTACATGAAATGGTAGCACAAAATTGCGCATTAAATTATGATATCTTTCTTCAATTATTTCCCCTCTTAAACATCATATTATACCGATGAAAATCAGGAAAATTACCTAAACAAATGATATGTGGAATATGCACTACAGCTGCTTTCCTCTGCATACGATTTTCTATTTTAAAGAAGCTATTATTTATGCGCGGACAAGAAAAGTCAAGAAAATGCTCAAATATGAATTTGATTTGGCTACTACTTCTTTTCAGCATTCTCTGTTCCGTGTTGCCAGTGATATTATTTTCTGTCTCTATATATTATATGTCGTTTAGTTATGGAGGCTTACCTTGTCGATTAGATACCATTACTCCAAATTTTTCCTAATTATTTTTTTTGTTTTGTAAGACGACATGTACCATAATTCGTTGCTTATTATTGACAGAAGTGACACCTTGCCCCTGCTCCTCCGGCACTGTACGAGCCGCTCGAAACAAAACCCCAACAATACACGTCCGGTGTTTCAGCATAACAAAGACCTTTTCTTGTTTTCATCACTTTGAATTGGTCGTTTTGACATTAGTCTGTCCAAGTGTTTTTATCGGAAGATTACTAATAAGGCATCAAATAAGGGTTCTCTTGTGCAAAGAGAAAGAGCTGAGACGACAAATAAAGTTTTGGCGACATAAACAAATATTGACTTCAGATGGGAGTTCGTAAAAACAGGAACGGTGTGAGCTCACGGATAGGAGTGCGTAAGCCGAAGGGAGGAAGCTTACGTTATCTTTAAGGCCAGCTATGTAACATCCCTGAAAATGTTTTGGGTGCTGTTATTACGCAAACGGTAACGTTTGCCATGTTTAAAAGATGACAGAAATGAATGGTTTTCCTTGCGCCTGATTAAGCATCCAGCATCCGCAGTACCTTGATAACGTATAATTGAACATGCCAGTTACGTTATTTGACACGAGAAGTTTGTCTCTATGCATCTCATAACCTTATAGTTGATGACGCCATCGTGCTTGCACGATCTGGCTTGGTTGTAATGATAAAAGTCATTGTTCGTCCTTGGGCAATACTTTCCTCAAATTCCGCTTTGTGGTAGAACACCACATGGTAGTGATCATGGCTAGAGGAATGACGTTATAATTCAGAGTAAATATTCGAATGGACAAAGTGGTTGAAAAACTATACTTTGTAATCAAGATCAAGGACATCTAACAGTTGCAAGCTGTTATCTTGCAAAGTCAGTATTACATCAGTATTGCTCTTGTTACGGATTCAATGGTATGAAAAAATGGCATCGGACCCTAAGTTCAAAATATTAAATCAATGAAAGGCAAACTTATCCCAGAGGAGAGAGATGCATGATAAGCTGCAATAAAAGTCTTAATTTTGGCTTAAATGTAGCAAGAAATGCAATTGACCTGTAGCAAATGTTAGTGCAATTGTGCGCTAAACGTGGTATTTCTGGTGTTGTGATATTGAATACTAGAGAACAGAAGGTTTATGAGTTATCCAATATTAAGGAGGAGCACTTCCACTGTATGAAAGGCTTTAATGAAAAAGTCCGATTGCTCAATCCTCATGCATTAAAATCTGAAAGGTTTGGATAAACAGTTTTGGCATTAGGTTTCTGGCGATAATCTTTGTGCCAACTTTACAACTTGATGTAAACTGCAGGTAAATCTGTGAAAGAATGACCAGAGTTTTCTTTGCAGAAAATATTTTGGGCAGGTTAAGGGTCGAAACAGAAGTAGTTAGTAAACTCGCCTATCGAGCTAAAAAGCTTCATGTGCATTAGATTACGTGCTTAATAGACATGGCACGATAAACACTCGGTCAACAAAGTGAAGTTGGAAGAGCATCTAATCAACATTGCTCAGTAACACCCTTGCAGTTGTTAATATTAATCCATTCCATTGTTGTCTGAATGATTCGTATGTACAGCATCTGGTTTAATAAAGTGTGAACATTGACGTCAGAACATTACGTCATATTTGGATAAAAGCGAGAAGAGGCTCGAACTTCAGTTTAATGTGTACTTATCACAAACCAAGTATATATACAATATGAATCTTTCCTAAGTAAAATTACTCAATGAGTAGGAGAGTACAGAAAGGTTTACTCTTTACAGTAGCGCCCCTGTTGTTGGCGTAGATCAACAGCCTGCCTTTGATGAGAATAACTAGAAGTAGGCCTAAATGGTTGTAGTATCTTGCTCTTACAGGAAAGAGAACTGGTAAAGAACAGAGTGATCGAACGGCAGACAAAAAGGGGAAAAGTCATCTTATTCATACTCTGCTAACTTGCTCTATTGAAATGCTCCCTCAATTTCACAAGGTAAGACTATCTTTTGGTAGAATACAAGAGTTTTATTCCATACTTTCCTTTCAGAGTACATGTATTACTTTTTTAGAATTTATTACTCAATCTTGTAGGAATCCCATGGAGGGCGTAGTCAGTTTCAAACTTCCGTGGGAGGGGGAAATGGCTAAAATGTATAGCCACACCGGTGTTAGAAAGGGACCGTGAGGAAGGCCAACCAAATTCCAATATCAGTCGCCCTTTAATTTCAGATGTTAGAAGGAGCAGGAAAAGCTTTTTTTTTAACGGCTCCACAGTGTATCGAGTCCAAAAAGAGTAAACTCTGTTTCCGCTAAAAGTTACTTGTGCTTCCTGTGCAATTAAAAACGCTATGCAAGGATAATGCCCAATTAAGATATATACAGAAACATATAAACATGTGTTAAGGGATAAAGCTGCTACTTGCAGTATGAGGATATTATGTCCTGTAGTGAGAAAATAGTTGCATTTGTCAGTATTTTATGGGATATTTACGATTTCAGTCGATCAAAACTAGACACGGAATGAAATAGCTGATTTTTATTGTAAACTATTCCAGATTATCTGTGTGTTTTTGTTTTTTTAGTTTGAAGAGCTCTTTCTTTGTTTGAATATACTAACATATCAAGCAATCTCTCCATAGCATGGAATTAATTTTGCATGCTCAAGATTATTGATACAAATCAAAAAGGATTGAATATCAATGAATATAAATCTAAGGTGTAATGTGAAGAACGGAAAGAAAGCAGAGAGTAGCTTTCGTACATGACTGCAAGTTCTAAGGATTTAAATCGAAGTGTTTTGACAGCTCAAAACTGGCAGTGCCCACACCTCCTCTGTGCTTCAGGAAGGAGGAGAAGGTATATTGCAAGAATTTTTAAAATTAGCGTCTTAAAAGGATGACATCGAAATTCTGCCAAGCCATGGAACAGCCCTTATCGTAACCAAATTCAGCATCTATGGAGCAATTTTAAAGGAAAACTCATTGTTATTAGGAAAAAGAACCGTTTTGAGGACTACGAGTGCAAAAGACTATCTACAACAATGGGTGGATAGCACTCCTTGCTTGCTGAAACCTATTTTGAACCCATAGAAGGGTCCAAAAGCTATTTACGTATTGACGGCATCCCTCCCACAATAATGATAGCTAACAAAATACGTGCCAAAAATGTAGAACAGTACTTCACTGACGAATACCAATATTAGGTATTAAGAGTACATTTGAATGGTTTTATTAGTGTCTGAATTAAAAATTATAGAGTTTTCGTACGCAGGCAACTTATTAACTATGGCCATTAATGTAGTTTGAAATAATAGTTATGGCTAAAGGCGTATAGTAGTCTATATCATTTCGCTCACCAAGGACGCTTTACATCGCCAAGGGGGTGGGGAGAATTAGATTTATAGAATCACATATTAGTCGGTTCCTTGCAATAATCCTACACGATTGTACAGAATACAACGAGTCAATGGCTACCTCAAGAGGTGTGACGGATAAAAGTGAAGAAGAGGCCCTATGTCTTTAAGAGTAGGGTTGGGGAAAGGGATGGCTATACGCTACCCCCAGAATGACGAGGTCGCATGTATCCAATATTGGATAGCTCCTACGTATGAGTACAAAGGTAAATCAAATATTTTGCGTTAATAAAGGTAGTCATGTGCAGCCAAGATACGGAATCATGTGGAGTATTTGAACGCTTGACGTTGCATTTTGGATATATTTGTATTGATTTTTAAGAAGTTTGACATTAGTAAGGAGAGTAAAAGGCCTCAAGAAGCAGGGTCAACTACTTCTATTTACACAGTAAAGATATAGTTTTTCAAGGCGTGGGCATGAAGCTAAAAGGTCGATCTGTCTAGTTTAACAGTGCACATAAAAAGTTTGCTCATTTTCAATTTTTCCATGAGTCAGTTGCTCGTGGCGATCAAAAATTTTTATGACACTTTGAATCTACTTTCATTTGGAAACTTATCGAGGAATCAATAAAAAGTCTCATACATTAGCAATAAATTTTTAAAACTTCTATTACTCTAAGTTGTTCTTAAAACGATCGTAAACCAAGAAATAAATAAAAACTGATTGAAGGAAGTGACTAGTGTAAATGTCTCCCATCCTTGTGCTAATTTCCCCCCTATGTTTATTCAGCTGCACTACCCTGTTTACCTGACTTTACGCACTTTTCAGAAAATACAAACAACCTAAATCAGAAAGTCTCATAATCAAATAGAGGGCGGCTTTACACATCTCAGATTGAAGCACATGAATCAAGCAAAATGATTTTGATCACAATAATTGTGTTATAAACGAGTCGGTTATCTTTTTAATTTCCAACACAAGTAGATTTGATTTTACCCTTATACCAAAGCACGATGACAGAGAGCTTCATATTAAAGAAAAACACTTTCAGCTACGTGCTAACGTAAACTGGAGATGTTAACTAATTTTTAGCACCTGTGTCTACTGTCTATTAAGATGACGATATTGGTGAGAGGTGCTCCCTGCTCCTTTGCTATGATAAATTTAAGTCCCTATACGAATTATCACATTAAAGGTGAGTGTACTTCTATAACTTTGAACGATAAAGGCTTCGTACTGGTGTCGCAAACGTCATTTTGCCTTCTTTCTGAAAGATTTCTCTTGGTAGCATTTTATAGTTTGCTGTCAGTGTTTGTCGTTTTCACTATCCTAGCAAGGTCATTAAAAGTCCTGAAGGGTGGGAAACACGAAGCAATCCTTAGAATTGTAACTGATGTAGTAAACATGAACTACATCGGCATCAGGGGTGGACACGGAATAGATAATGCGTGGGTATGACGAAGGATGATTATTATCTGTCAACAAGGGTGTGGCATTGTTTCTTTGAGGTAAGAAAGCATTTCGAAATTACTGCGAATGATGAATAAGCGAAATTAGTACTGTTACCGACCTTGTTTTATCAATACTACACTCCCCACCCCCAACCCCAAATATTATAAGGGAAAGCTTGACAGGTAAAAAAATGTCAAATGTATGCAGTGGTATGGCATTTATCCTATCAAATGCTCAACCAAATTGCCACTCATACGATACATCGAACGATTTGAATCTAAAGGGATAGAAATGGATCTTAATTAGAGTATACTAAATCACTACGATATTAGCTGTATAACCTTAATCAATAATTTCATAATACAACAATAAATAAAAATGACGAAACATACCATACTAGTAACCAGACGACTATACTGATTTTCTTTCACGATATATATATATATAAAATCAGTAACGACATAATTAACAGCATAAAATCATATAAAATACATAAAATGCCCTGAGGCGACCGACGAGCTTTCGGTAATTTCTACCTTTTTCAAGT